>CAUYRH010003071.1:0-53706 GCA_963574655.1 Perodicticus potto
TATTAATCTGAAATTTAAAAAAAAAAAGGTGGCTCGGAGCCTGTGGCTCAACGGGCTAAGGCACCAGCCATGTACACCTGAGCTGGCGGGTTCGAATCCAGCCCGGGCCGGCCAAACAACAATGACGGCTGCAACCAAAAAATGGCCAGGCGTCGTGGCAGGCGCCTGTAGTCCCAGCTACTTGGGAGGCGGAGGCAGGAGCCTAGCTTGAGCCCAGGAATTGGAGGTTGCTGTGAGCTGTGATGCCACAGCACTCTATCCAGGGTGACAGCTTGAGGCTCTGTCTCAAAAAAGAAAAGAAAAAGAAAAAAAAAATCTGCTTTTAAACTCTCAAATGTTGGTAGCAATGGAAACTGGTTAAAAAATGAAGTTTTTGAAATGCAAACCAGTAACATGGATCAGTCTTTTAGGAATTTATCTACAGACAAGCTCTTCCGATAAAGATAAGTGTATGTATAAGGATGTTAATTCTGTTCTTCCTTATTATAATAGTAAACTGGAAACAACCTGATGTTCATTAGTCGGGGATTAATTAAATTCTAGTATATCCGTACATATAATGGGCTGGTATGAGGTTATCAAAAAGAATTTAATATTCACGTTAAAGGAAAGAAAATCTCCATGGAAGATTTTTGGGTACAAGATAAAGTATAAAAGAATACTATATCACTGACATTAAAATATATATGTACAGGCACACATACAGTGAATAAAACAAATGTATAGAATGATATTAGAAGGATGTTTACCAAAATGTTAACAATGATTAGGAATTTGGATGGCTTTCTTTCTTTTTTTATTTTAAAGACAATCTCACTTTATTACCCTTGGTAGAGTGTCGGGGCGTCACAGCTCACAGTAACCTCCAACTCCTGGGCTTAAGCAATTCTCTTGCCTCAGCCTCCTGAGTAGCTGGGACTACCGGCACCCGCCACAATGCCCAGCTATTTTTTTGTCGCAGTTTGGCCAGGACTGGATTCGAACCTGCCACCCTCGGTGTATGGGACTGGCACCCTACCCACTGAGCCACAAGCGCCACCCAGGATGGCTTTCTTTTTTAATACTTATCTGTATTGCTAGGATTTTCTACATTAATCTATTATTTTCATAATCAGAAAAAAGAAAAAAAAAGAAAACAGCCTTATCTGGGGGAGGAGAAAGAATGTAGCTCCTTCTAGATTTAAATATTATGAAATAATATGTTCTAGATATAGCATTTCCAAATACATTTCTATTGAACTAGTAGTAATACATCTTGAACAAAACCTTTTTTCATCAGATAATAGATTCAAACTTACTTTATGGATTTGTCATCATCAGCAAAATCATAATCATATCAAAGATGTGGACATGAGGTTGAACTTGGCTACCTTGTTCTTCAAAGTAGAGGGACAATCAAAGACAGCTAAAGGTTCCATTTAGAGTATAATGCATAGTCCAGCAGGAAAATGAAGGTCTATGCTTTTTATTTGAGTTCATTCTAGAACCAACCAAGAATAAAATGTCACTAACTTTGAGGGTCTTTTTAAGGTGATTCTGCTGATTTGTAACTCTGCTTCAGGCCAAAGACCCGAAGTAGCTAGAAGAAGTATGTTGTACTTTCATTCTCCTTTTCTTCTTTCTTTACTAGCGATTCTTTACTTACAAACTAAATGACAAGAGAGTCTAAAAGTTACTCCCAACTTTGCATACATTATAATACACACCTACAGAACCATTTCAACTAAGGAAGTAGGTATTACATATCCATGTAATCAATAAGATAATGAAACAGCACCATCACTTTAGGTTATATGAGTCAGATGAAAGAAACCAATTGGCTGATAAAAGAAACCAAATGGCACAAAAATTCTTGGACTTTTGCTTCCTCATGTATAAAATAAAGCTCTTTTCATGGATAACATTCTACAACTCTATTATTTACAGTCCTAGGAAATGTGCTCTTGAGAGGTTACAAGTTGTGTGTTTCTCCATAGATGCCATTTCAGACTACACCTTATTCCAATTATGGGAATGAACTGACTATATTAGAAGCACGTATTTTTGAAGAACTCCTGTCATTACTAAAAGAGAAAAATTATCAATTTCTAAAGTATGGGTATGTGGATTTGATGTAAATAATCTCATACTAATTATTGAGATTTAGTGCAAACATACATAACTCAGTAAGGAGAAGTAAAAAAAAAGTTGTTAAGAGGAGAATGATAAAGGAAAATATGTTGGTTTTTTTATTTTTATTTTTTTATATTCACCTGGAAGGATTTGGAATAAAATGTGTTTTTAAAAATGAAAAGTGGCCAGGTGCAGTGTCTTACACTTAAAATCCCAGCACTTTCAGGGATTGAAATCGGAGAATAGCTTGAAGCCAGGTGTTTGAGACCAGCCTGTGCAACATAGAAAGACCCTGTCTCTAAAACAAAAAAAAAGAAAGAAAGAAAAAATTCTAATTAGGCAGGTACAGTGAGGGCACCTTTAGTCAGTACCAGCTACCTGGGAGGCTGAGGCAGGAAGATAGCTTGAGCCCAGGAGTTCAAGTTTACAGAAAGCTATGATCATGCCACTGTACTCCAACCTAGACAGAGCAAGACCCTGTCTCAAAAAAAAAAAAAAAAAAAGGAAGGAAGGGAAGAGAAAAAAAAAGGCAAGAAAGAAAAGAGGGAGGAAAAATAAAAGGTGTAGAAAAAGCATCTTAAAATTTTTTAGATGAATTAAATTGAAGAGAAACAGCCAGAAAGGGGGAAGCCAGTTTCTATAACCAGAATAATATAGAGGTTTATATAATTCATACTTTAATATGAATTTTCCTAAATTGCCCCCAGAAGCTGGCCCAGATGTTCCAGTTGGTCAATTTGGGAAATTTTCACCACCTTCAGACAAATGATACATCATCCACAAGGTCCGAAATAAGAAAAGTCCAAACTGTCATACACACATCTGAGGTTAAAAACCAAATCATTTTCTTTTCTTTTTTTTTTTTTTTTTTTTTTGAGACAGAGCCTCAAGCTGTTGCCTCAGCTCATAGCAACCTCAAATTCTTGGGCTTAAGCAATTCTCTTTCCTTAGCCTCCCAGTAGCTGGGACTACAGGCACCCACCACAACACCCGGCTGCTTTCTTGTTGTAGTTGTTATTGTTTGGCAGGCCCGGGCCTGATTCAAACCCACCAGCTCTGGTGTATGTGGCTGGTGCCTTAGCCGCTTGAGCTATAGGCACCGCGAAAAACCAAATCATTCTCTATAAAGGCATATAATTTTCAAGTCGCCCTAGGACTAAGACAAAAAGAAAGTTCTCAGACTTACAAGTAGTTTAGTTTGTCCTTTTAAGAAGGTTAAATGTTTTAATCTTTGTTGTTGTTTTTTTCTGTTTTTTACATATACATGTGTTTATTAGGTTTCCACTTTTTGCCTTCACAGAATTAAAAAGGTTTAAAATTTAATAACAATAACAACATTTAACAAAATTTACTAACAATAAAAAATTTAATAAAAATAACAATGTTTAATAACAATAACAATACTAGCAACAGTTTCTATGTTTCAATCTTTGATAGTAGGAAAATTCTTGAAACTTCTCCAGCAGTTAATCCTCACTTAACATATTTTCTTCCAGGATACTAAAAAAGAATAACTTTGCTGAATATTCCAAAATTAAATAGGAAGTAGGTTATTGCATGGAAGAGCAGTGGGCTAGGGGATCGGGGAATTCATCAGATGCCCAGAGCATGAACTTGGACAATTTACTCAGCCTCTGATCTTTACCTGTCACAACCTCTTTTCAGAACTACATTCAGAACTTCAGAGTCAGAATGATGTCAATTCAAATCCTGGTCCTGTTATTTACCAAGCCTGTGTGAATTTGAGCAATTTATTTACCCTTTTTCAGTCTGTCTTCTTATCTACAAAAATGGAATAAGAATTCTCATTCCACAGAATTGTTGGTGATAATTAAAAGAAGAATCACATAATATGTTTATAAGATAAGAAGTGCTTAATAAATGTTAGCTCCCATCCTTGTCCTATTTCTTTAGAAATACAATTTAGTACTTTATAATATCTTTAACGTATAACAATTTTAATTCATCTTTTAAACTTTTGCATTGAGTTATAATTTATATACAATAAAGCATTTAAAGAACACAGACATCAATTATTCTAAGTACATACCTATAGCTCAGTGGTTATGGCACCCGCCACACATACCGAGGCTGGCTTGTTCAAACCCAGCCCGGGCCTGCTAAACAACAACAACGAAAACAACAACAAAAATAGCCAGGCATTGTGATGGGTGCCTGTAGTCCCAGCTGAGAGGCTGAGGCAAGAGAATTGCTTAAGCCCAAGAGTTTGAGGTTGCTACGAGCTGTGACGCCATGGTACTGTACCAAACGGGGACAAAGTGAGACTCTGTCTCAAAAATATATATACGTGTGTGTGTGTATAAGTACATACAGCCATGTAATCACCACTCAGAGCCAAACATACAGAACGTTTATGTACGTTCTTCATGCCATCTCCAATAACACCCCTGTAGACATAACCCTCATTCTGCCTTCATCATTATCACTGATCTTAAATACTTTAAAATGATATCGAAAATAAATGACAGTATATCCACACCCAAGAATAAAATAACAGTAGTTAAAACATAGAGGTAGCGCTATTCAGACTGACATGGAAAGAATCGAAAGACATATTGTTCTGTATTACTGACATACGTGAAAATTAATAATGGAAATGATAATTGAAAGAACGGTAGATGAAAAGAAAGAGAAGAGGAACAGGACAGGTAAAGCACTGAGCCTTTTTGAAAACCTCACCAAGCCTGCCCTCCCTTGGACCAAACCAAAGTCAGCGACCAGCCACCTAAATCGGAAGCAGAGCAGGAAGGTGTGAAGGACCACATCGTTACGGAAGCAGATGCACAGTCCTCTGCCTCTCACTTGGGCACCTCCACATCCTGAGCTGAAGCTCTTCCTAATCCTTGCAGGGTCCCACCCCCAGCCAAAGGGTCAGATCGTTGCAGCCTTGCTGTTTAATTATGTGGACTCCAGTGCTGGGTTTAGTCACAGCCAAATGGAGTTTCTCCTGAGATGTAGTGAATAAACAGCCTCAACAAGCAGAGTGATGGCCAAAACCAATCTAATGGGGCAAGGCCTTATCTCAGAAAGTTCTGAACCTAATTCACACCTATACCTTCTAACTAACTTTTTGTTAATATTGTAATAAACTACTAAATGATTCCAAACAAAGAGTTAAGTAACTGCTTGGTTTCAAACTAATGCAAAAGTCAGTACTTGAATGCCTCCCTAATTCTCCCCTGCAGATAATGTGAATGGGTACATAGACACACGGTAGGGGCACTTAATCTATTCTCTTTTTCGGTTGCCAGTCTGAGCCTTGAGAGCCTCCTTGTTAACAATGCTCAAAGCCAAAACCCTTCTCTAGGGCAATGGAAGTGTCTTTCCTCTTGTCCTGCTATTTATGGAGTTGGCAAACAACTGACATCTTTCTTATAATGACCCTTCAAATCAGTTGGACCTTTATTCTCTAACCTAAATAACCCTTCAGCTTTTTGGTCTTTGCTCATAGCGCCCATTTTCCAAGCCTCAATTACGTTTCTGCTCTTCTCTGGAGTCCTGCCAGTTCCCCACATCCTCCTAAAGGAGAGACACAAAGTAGCCACAGTTGAGGTCAGAACAGTGCTGAGAAAAAGCAGACAGGCCACTTCCTGCCCTTTGCCTCCCATGTTGCTCTCTCTCTTATTGGCTTTGTCAACACACAGCACTTCTTTTAACTAATTCTTCGAGGGCTGCCATACTTGATTGAAGTCCACCTTCCCCATCTTGTAGCTCAGCATTTTGATTTTCTTACATTTACCCCTGTTTGAATTTTTGTATCTACTTCAAAATGTCATGCCCAAAGAATTGTCTGGATCACTTCCTTTCTCCACAAAGTCTTGCAAATTCAGGAAGTGCCTTTCCAGAAGATAAGCCATTGATCGCGATCTACTGTGATATTCCTTCTCTCATTCATGCAGTGCCCAAGACAAGTACTGCTGACACTATGATCATAATAACTACCATTAGGGATTAGGCTAGGAAATGACATTTATTATTGCATTATTTCCTCACAACAGCTATATGAAAGAAGATCTTATTACCTAGACTTTATTGAAGAATCTGAGATTAGCTAGATTAAGGTGGCTATGACCACAAAGCAAGCAAGTGGATTCAAACATGGGTCTCTCAGACTACAAAACTCACTATGCCACAATGCCCCCCAAATCAGAGCTCACTGCCTCTCTTTCAGAGCCGGGAAATCCTTCTTCTCTTGCCTTTGAATGTCAAAACTCCAAGTTCTCTGGACTTCTGGACTCTGGGACTTGAACCAGCTGTTTCCTGGGTTCTCAGGCCTTTGGCCTCAGAGTTATACCATCAGCTTCCTTGATTCTTTGAACTTGAACTGAGTCACACTTCTGGCTTCCTTGGTTCTCCATCTTCAGATGGCCTATCATTTGGATTTGTCACCCTCAAGAGAGTGAACCAATTCCCCTAATAAATCCTTTCTCATCTCTATTTTTTTTTTTTTTTTTTTGAGACAGAGCCTCAAGCTGTCACCCTGGATAGAGTGCTGTGGCATCACAGTTCACAGCAACTTCCAGTTTCTGGGCTCAAGCGAGTCTCCTGCCTCTGCCTCCCAAGTAGCTGGTACTACAGGCGCCCACCACAACGCCTGGCCATTTTTTGGTTGCAGCCGTCATTGTTGATTGGCGAGTCTGGGCTGAATTCGAACCTGCCAGCTCAGGTGTACATGGCTGGCACCTTAGCCCGTTGAGCCACAGGCGCCGAGCCACATCTCTCTCTAACACAGACACATATATATGTGTGTGTATAATATTGGTTTTGTCTCTCTGGAGAACCCTGACTTAAACAGATTTTGGGCTTACCCCCAATCAGCAGTAATAATGGGTGCCTAACAGCATCAGGCAAGGAAAAAGGAAAGAAAGAAAAGTGTGAATGTAAAGAGTGGAAGAGAGAACAAGACAGACAGGAAGGAAGCAAGATGGGCATGGTTGAAAGTCATGAATATCTATTTCAGGTGACCCTCTCTGGAAGTCTTTCAAGAGCTTGGTTCTTTCTGATTCTAAAAGTAACAATATATGACAGAAATAAATTGTCTCATGGTGCTTACAGAGTGAAGTATGCATTGCTATGTTCCCCTGAACGTAAGAAAGAATTACCCAACTGTGGATGGGGATAATGTGGCCAGAGAAAAGATTTCCTAATGAAGCATATCTGCTTCATCAGTTGTTCAACTGTTTATTTGCCTCTAAACTAGTAGACTAACAGACAAAAATTATTTGTCATGTTAAGTCTTGTTATTCCTTTTATCAATGAAATGAATTTTAGGAAAATGGAATAGAAATGGGGGGGGGGACTTGAAGCCTTTTGTCCATGTGTCAGTACAGCTGTATGTGCATGTGAGTGTCTGGAAAGAGGCTGCAGCTGAGCACTGAACTGCCGGTGGAAGTGTTATGAGGAAGGGTAGGGCGGGGCCTTTCACACAATACCATCGGAATCTTTTATTATAATGTTTGTATATTACATGGGTTTAAAATGTTTTAAAAACAGATTATTTTTAAAATTTAATCAGCCCCAAACCCATTTTAAGAAATTTTATTATTTAAATGGGGGGGGGTCCCCTATGGGCAAAATATCAAGGAAAATATAATCGAATAATATAAAGTAAAATTAATTTTTAAAATGTGGATTTGGAGAAGCTTGGCTTTTAAAAATTGATTCTCTGAAATCAATTTTTAAAGCTCCTAAGCAGAAATAGAATTCTTAGTTCTCAATCAATATCAATTCTTCAAACTCAATATTATTAGGAAGAATGACCCAAATGTTAAACTTTTCCTCAAGGATTTGATGAACTTTCTCTACTGCTAAAAAAAAGAAAGAAAGAAAGAAGAAATGGCCTACTTTTTAATACCAGTTCTGACTAAAGCTGGACCCACACTAAGTCAAATAGGATTACTCAAGTTGTTTTTAAACTGGTTTTCATGAGTGTTTTAGTATCTTTAACCTTACATATCTCAGTAACATATTTTCATAGAAAATTGACAAGTAGATTAATGTATTTTAAATGTAAACAACAGGGCCAGAAACCGTGGCTCATGCCTATAGTCTTACCTACACTCTGGAAGGCAGAGGAGAGGGAGGATCACTTAACCCAGCGGTTCTCAACATGTGGGTCATGACCCCTTTGGGGGTCTCCTGCACATCAGATATTTACATTACAATTCATAACAGTAGCAAAATTACAATTATGAAGTAGCAACTAAAATAATTTTATGGTTGGGGGTCACCACAACATGAGGAACTGTATTAAAGGGTCGCAGCATTAGGAAGGTTGAGAACCACTGACTTAACCTAAGGAGTTCAGGACCAGCCTAAGCAAAGCAAGACCCCATCTCTACTAAAAATAGAAAAATCAGCCATGTGTTAGGGCAGGCACCTGTAGTCCTGGCTACTCAGGAGGCTCAGGCAAGAGGACTGTTTGAGCCTAGGAGTTCGAGATTGCTGTGAGATAGGCTGAGGCCATGGCACTCTAGTCCAGGTGATAGAGTGAGACTCTGTCTCGAAATAAATATAAACAAACAAATAAAGAAACAAATGTCAACAATTGAGAAACTTGTGATTATGCTGTCACTCTGATTTAGACATTTATCTTATAGATTAAATACATTGACTTATCTCTCCAAACAATATGGTTTCTTTCAAGATTTCTCAATAGTCCTTCCCAGACTGCTTGCCTCTGTAATCTGCTTACTTGCAAAAATAAATCCATTTCAATCACTGCCTGGCCAAAGTTTAAACTTAAAAATAGACTCAACAGTTAATCAATAGGTTGATCTGCTGATGCAAGTAGAATGTAGTTAGGCCTGACCAGAGGTCATCTTGCTAAAACAGTAAACAACTTATTCTTGATGTAATTCAGCACAGAGAATCCAACCTAGCAATAAAACTTCGCCACATGGATTTAGATATATGCACAGCCTCAATAATTGTTTGCTAAAATTGATTTGAATCAAATATGTGTGTTACAGGCAGCGCCTGTAGCTCAGTGGGTAGGGCACCAGCCCCATATACTGAGGGTGGCAGGTTCAAACCTGACCCCAGCCCAACTGTAACAAAAAAATAGCCAAGCATTGTGGCAGGCACTTGTGGTCCCAGCTTCTCAGGAGGCTGAGGCAAGAGAATTGCCTAAACCCAAGAGCTGAAGGTTACTGTGAGCTGTGACGCCACAGCACCCTACCAAGGGCGATAAAGTGAGACTGTCTCTAAAAAATAATAATAATAATAAGTTGGGGGTCTTTTACAGTAGCTTTGAGAAAAAACATGTAATTAGAGTTCACAATAAATAGTCTTAATCTGTTGGTAACTAAAGGATGCTGGTAAAACATCGAACATTTTAACATCAGATGAGTTCTAAATCTCGCATTTGGAAAGTAAATGCATCCTTAACCACTGAACCAAGGCCAGTGAAACCTGACGAGTAACATTATCAGTGTTGGAAAAAGCAAAAGAGCAGGAAGACCTGAATTCCTTCCTTCTACAAGAAGGTGGTAAGCAGCTGAACGGATGGGGGGAAATCGCTCTTTCCCCTGAAAGTTCACTGAAAGATCAACTCATGATGAAGACAGATCAATAAGAGAAAGGATTTCTTTACCGTGATCCCAGGGAGAAATCACAGAGTGATAATCCAATTTTCCAATGAAGTTCGGGTATCTTTATACACACCTTTTATAGGGGAAGAGGGAAATTCAGGAGTTTAGGGCACAAACAGTTGCTAGGGAGGTTGCTAGGAAGGATGAATGGATGGGGGAGAAATAGATTGACTTGTATATTAAACTGGGAAACAGGTATTTATGACATAAATGGTTTGGACTAGATCCACTTCCATTCCCAACCTTCATTCCTAAAATACTTTGAGGTAACAGGAAAAGGGAAGGGGAATCAATTGTCCCTTTGAAACCCCTGATCAGGCCAGTCTAGTTTATGTAGATAGAGGAGAAGCCTCCTCCATTGTTTCTTGAGCTTGAATGGCTTTCATTTCGAAGTATTCTTTATACCAGGGAGTCATAGTTAGGGGTGAAATTTCCTTATCTGCTCGTCTTTGTCTCCTGCTTTGCTGATTAAGTCTCCTTTGAGAGATGCAAGCACTTTGAGTTTCTTGGAGTAAACACCTGGGCAAGGATGCTGTCTAAGGCAGAGGTCTGTGTACAAACTAACAGACAATGGGCAGGGTGATATCAACAGTCCCGGGCTGAGTCCTAGCCTCACCATGATGTCAGAGGAGGGGCTAGGTCTGGCTGAAGGTGAGAGCCCTGAAACCAGACTACCTGGGTTTGCAACCCACTTGTGACTCTTTCTACCCAAGTAATAATGAGCAAGTTTTTACTGCCTTGAACCTCAGTTTCCTGGTCTAAGAAGAGTGGTATTTAATAACGTCCATCTCAGCATGTTGTTTCAAATATTAATTAATGCACATAAAGCACTTACAACAGTAGATGGCATACAGTTAACCTTAGCAGTTCCTCATTATAATTCAGTATCCCATTGTCACTGTTAAGTCTCTAGATGGTTTAATGCTCAGATTCATTATAATTGATTTCCAAGCCTCTAGTCTCTATACCCTTTTGAACTGCCTTGAAGATGTCTTCCAAGTTAAGCTTTCCAAAAAGTCTCTTCCACCATTTCGCTTCCCACTCAAAAATTGTCAATGGCTCCCTACCTCCAGGGAAATCTCCAAGCTCCTCTGTCTAGCTTGTAAAACTCCCTATCGCCTGGCTCCAAGCCACTTTTCCAGCTCTTTACTTCACCTAGACTGATAGCTCTCTTCTGTGCATCAACTATTTGATATATACTTCTATTTCATTTTTCATATACACACTACTAGATACAACATAAGTGGTTAGCAACTGTTAGCCAGTATAATTTTGGGGGTGGCTGCCTGGGATAAGGATATTTATGTCTAACTATAGCAGAGCATCCTGAAGGCTGTAGTCTAACCGGAGGAAAGTTTGCACAGAAATTCCAGCCTGACCACAGTATATCGTGAGAAACTCAGCAATATGAACAGGGAAGGCTAAGGCCAGTAGCATAGATCTACTACAACACTTAGCCTCAGATGTGCTCAGGAATATCTACTGGGTATTATTAAGGTTTTAAAAAAATATTCTTATTGAGGATTTACCAAGAAATTTTCAGATAAGAGGTATATAAAAAATAAGGCTCTAGAACCCCAGAGGAGTGTTAAAGCCATAGTTGTGTCCTTGGCTAAATAATATCCCAATTGTAAATCTTATCTATTCAAATGTCTCCCCATAGGGGCACCCACCTTAGCAGGAATTTATTGTGATTTATTTATACAAAGCAACAAAGTAATCTCTCCTTCTGATCAGGAAAAACTTCCAGCCCTATTCACAAAACTGACTTAACACTCACTGTTATGATGGTTTGCTTCCTTTATGATGCCACTAGGATCTGAAGAGGACACAGCCTACAGAGAGTATGCCTGGGATTAAGGAGAGCCCCTGAGTGGTTGCTGATAAACCTGAGATTGGGAAGGGGGATGGAGAGAGACTTTGCGTTTACCCAAAGCTATTCATTGAGAGAATGAAGGGAAGTCCCCCCCCCCAACAATTTCCAAGATGAACATCTTCCTTCCAAGACATATCCTTCATTTCATAGCACTAGAGAAAAGACAGAAAAAAAATTTCTACGCAGTTTTAGATATGGCAGAAAGTTTAGACACTAGCTTCCCCTTGTACAATGCAGTTTTGCAAGCTGCTTTTAAAAAAAATAAAAAGTACAATCCAAAATCTCTGGTTTTTCATTTTGAGCTCTCACTGGATAGCAGACACAAATTAGTAGCTCTTGAGCAAAAATATAGCTCACAGATTATGTTTGGTCAGCACAGGATTTTTACTTTTTTAAATTTAATTTGATGGCTCGGCGCCTGTGGCTCAACCGGCTAAGGCGCCAGCCACGTACACCTAAGCTGGCAGGTTCAAATCCAGCCTGGGCCCGCCAAGCAACAAGACGGCTGCAACCAAAAAATGGCCGGGCGTTGTGGCGGGCACCTATAGTCCCAGCTACTTGGGAGGCAGAGGCAGAAGACTCGCTTGAGCCCAGGAATTGGAGGTTGCTGTGAGCTGTGATGCCACAGCACTCTATCCAGGTGACAGCTTGAGGCCCTGTCTCAAAAAAAAAAAAGATACATTTAATTTGAATGCATTTCCACTGGATGTGTGGTCTGCAGTTTGACACAGTCCCCTCCATATCTTCTCTTATTTACATTATTCACTAGTCCCTTCCTGGAGGTGTTTGTGTTTGCTGTTTCCCCTAGAGTTTGCTGCTTTATCTCAAGGGCAGCTTATGCGTGGGCTTTAGTGATGCATCCAACATGCACTCACACACCCTCATTTCCACTCTACCTTGGTATATTATTTTCTACAAGGCTCCATCAAGTTTAAA
Source organism: Perodicticus potto (assembly GCA_963574655.1). NCBI lineage: Eukaryota > Metazoa > Chordata > Mammalia > Primates > Lorisidae > Perodicticus > Perodicticus potto. The sequence goes on from CAUYRH010003071.1 coordinate 12,538, forward strand.
GTAGTTTCCTTTCCTGAAGAAGCCAACGCACAGGTCCCTGGAGGTTTTTGAGTTTTTTTTTATCACACAATGAGAAACGCCTACCCACACATCACACTCATCCACTCCACTTAGCTCAACCATCACTTTATCCACATGGCTCAGCCAGGGTGAAAAGCAGATGGGGCTTCCAGAAGTCAGTTTCTGCTTTCACCAAAAAACCTAGCCTTGAATTTGGCATCAATAACTTGTGGCTTCACAATATCTTAGTTAAGCATAAGAAATTATTTTCACTAAAAGAAGGGTGATAAGCTGGAATCTTACTTGTTCCAAACTTCTAGCCCGTCCCTGAGACTTCTCCACAAGTGTCTCCCTGGTACCACCTGCCATGTCCAGCTCACCCAGACAGTGAAACAGCCTTTGTTGCTTTGTGTTTCACCAGAACATTTCATGTTAAGTAAAATACATGGCATTCCATTTCTTGGCCATGAAAGGAAATGAAGGACAGAGTGAGCCTTTGAGACAAACAGGACTCATTGGCAAAGTGTAATTAGCCAGCTGGCCATGCTCTATTTAAACCCACCCTCTTCTCTAAATGCCAAGTTCTAAACAATTTTAAATATTTTAGCATGCCAGGCATAGTTCAAAACCAGATTTCTAAAATCCATTTTCATGTCACCTCCTTTCTCCTTCGCCAGTTTTATGTATAAACCAGGGGTCAAGTAAGTTAATTCCACAGATAAAAGTGTGCTGAAACTTTTGGTTGGAGCCAGTTGTGAAGTCAGCATAAACTTTTCTTGAACTCTTACTCAAGATGAAAACTTCTGGAGTCTTAATTATCTTTGAAGCTGGAATGCTTAGAGCCCATCTCACAATCTAGTCCAGCTCCTTCAGTAGACAAATATTTTTTCCTTTTGCCTGGGTTACAAAAGATAGGATTGGTTATCACAACAGACTCAAGACTTGCCTAAAGTAACTAAAAACCATGATTGCTTGACAAAGCCCAGTTTTCATCTTTTCTGCCTTTGTAAATTCTTATCTCCTATTCCAGAGTCTGGGAAGTAAACAATCTTCTCTGGAATTTTGATACATACACATCCTGGGTTTCTCTGTTCTATTGGCTCAGCCTTCCTGCATACTGCATCTTCTTTTTCTTTCTCCTTGGCTTGTAATATTTTTACTTCAACTAAACTAAACTCAGATGACTTGGTCCTAATCAAAGCAAAAGCATTGCAGCTTATTAATTCTTTATTTTTCTCTCTGATATTCAAGTGTGGATATTCTTGGACAAGTAATTTGTACTGAGGCTTGGGTCCCCAACCCTCAGGCTGAGGAGCCACATCAAGCTGTGGCCTGTAAGGAACTGGCCACACAGCAGGAAATGAACAGCTAGTGGGCAAGTGAGTTAAGCTTCATCTGTATTTACAGCCACTCTCCCTGCTCCCAGCGCTGCCTGAGCCCCCACCTACTGTCAGATCAGCAGCTACATTAGATTCTTATAGGAGCACGAACCCTACTATGAACTGCAGACACAAGGAATCTAGACGCACACTCGTTAACGAGAATCTAACTCCTGATGGTCTGAAGGGGAGCTGAGGTGGTCCTGCTGGCACTGGGGAATGGCTGAAAATACAGATTATCATTAACAGAGAGGTCTGACTGCACAGAGGTCATAATAAATCAATTGCTTGCAGACTCAAATCAAAACCATCCCCCTTACCCAGTCAGTGGAAACGTCCTCTTCCATGAAACCAGTCCATAGTGTCAGTCCCTAGGGACTGCTGTATCAAAGGATCGTAAGCACTAAGGCTCCAGCCTCTCACCATGGAAACCATTAAGGCTCTGTCTTACATCCGTCTCAGGATAAGAAGTAAAAAGTTCATTTGAGATTTTAGGAAAAATGACTCTCACAGAGGAATAGCTTATGAGAAATATTTCACCTTGGGGTTTTCAGTTACTGAGTTAATTTCCAACTTTGCTAACATTAATTAATTAATCTTTTCAATGAATAATATACATTTTTTTTAATTCTAGCTTTTTTTTTTTTTTTTTTTTTTTTGGAGACAGAGCCTCACTCTGTCACCCTGGCTAGAGTGCTATGATGTCATCACAGCTCACAGCAACTTCAAAATCCTGGGCTTGAATAATCCTCCTGCCTCAGCCTCCCAAGTAGCTGGGACTACAGGTGCTGGTCACAATGCCCGGCTAGCTTTTCTATTTTTAGATGAGATGGGGTCTCACTCGTGCTCAGCCTGAGCAAACTCCTGAGCTCAAGCAATCCACCTGCTTCCGTCTCCTAGAGTGTGAAATTCTAATTTAAAAGAGAAATGATAGGATGTCTTTTACTCTTTGAATCCACAAACTATACACTGAATACAAAATTTATCACATAGCTACTTATGAAAATTTAATCTCTGCCAAGTATGCTACCAATTCTTACTGGCTTTGTTTGTCAGAAATTAAAATGCATAATTAAAATTGTAGCATATAGAAGTCTCACAGCTCTTGTTATGATACAGAAAGCCAATACAATTTTTTTCTTTCATGACTCTTAGGAGAAAATCCTTGGCTTTTCCTTTACCTGTTCATTTGATGGCAAAATCTCTGATGTATGTGTATATGGGGTCAGATGCTAAGCAGATACCATGGGCCAAAGACCACCACACACATATTTGTTATATAGCCTAGGATAAGATGGAAGTCACTTGGTAAACTCCTCCTCCTCACTAAATACAAATCCTCTGTCCCTGTGCCTGGTGACATTGCCCAATTTCTGAAATTCAGTTTCTTCCTTCCTTGTTTTCAGTGTCCACCTGCTGGGCTCTCCATGTTCCGCCTGAGTCGTGCTTTGTAGATTCCAGGTTGAACCAGTCTCCTAGGTCAGCCAGCCTGGTCACCTAGTACTCTATCACACTCTTCCACAGAGTGAAAAGGCAGGTGATGGGATTGTTTACAGAGCGTAGAGAAACAAAGAAAATTAAATGAAAAATAATTGAGTGGTAAATATACCAAAATGTTAATACAGTGATAGCCTCTAGATGATGAGACTCATTTTTAAAACCATGTATTTTTCTATTTTCCTAATTATCCATGCATTACTTTTTCTTCTGATTGTTTTCTTGTTTGATATATACATATATATAAAACTTTTGTCGTAGGAAGGACCCAATAAAGTCTCCTTTCTGAAAGGGTTTACACCTTACTTTCTTTAAATTAATCTGGATTCAAAGCATTTTGTGTCTCAAAGGGCAATAATACCTACAAAGAAAAATGGGATTGCATAGCACTTCCAATTATGTGGACCCTAAATACAAAAGGCAAAAAACAAACAGATTCTTCCCCCATAAAAATCAAGCCTGAGCCAGGCAGTGGCTTACACCTGTAATGCTAGTGCTTTGGGCGGCTAAGGGAGGAGAATCATTTGAGACCAGGAGTCCAAGATCAGCCTGGGCAATATAGTGAGACCCCAGTCTCAAAATAAGAAAAAATTAACTGGGCCTAGTAGGCCTACAGTCTAGCTACTCTTTCACACCCTCCAGGTGGCCGAGGTGAGAGGATCCCTGGAGCCCAGGAGTGCCCCGGAGTTTGAGGTTACAATAAGCTTTGATCACACAGCTACACTTCAGCCTGGGTGACACTGCAAGACCATCTCAAAAAAAAAAAAAAAAAGAAAAACCTAAGAATAAACAATCTTATTTGATTTCTTCTCTCATAAGGCCAAACTAGCAAGAATTTTCAGGCTGTGGGAAAGCCCCAGGAGAACATAATGTGGTGCAACATGGCTTTAATTTTGCCAGTTAAATCCTTTTGCCACAGGAAGAAGCAGCTTTCAGAGAAGGGTGTGGAAAAGAAGCTGCCTCTTTCAGATTAGCTGCAGATTTTCCCAAGGGAGTGAATCCTTCAAGATTCTTTTCCAGGCATCATCTCCTCCAGCATGTCTCCCCATAACCTGAGCTGGAATAAGCATTCTCCTCGCCTCCCCAACACTCTCTGCAGGCCTCTTTCCTGCCCTTATCCTGTGTTGTGTCTCATGACTAAGCTGTAGGAGCCTCAGAGTGGCGGAGACAGTGTTTTATTTATGGTGCTCTGCACAGCCCCTCGCAGAGCCCTGGCAGAGAGCAAGTAGGTGCTGAAGGCGTGTTTGTTAAATGAACTGAGCAATTCCCCAAAAGTGTGAGAGAAATTATATTAGTTTCCCAGGGCTGCCATAACAAAGTACCACAAACTCAGTGGCTTAACAAAAATTCATTCTCTCACAATTTTGGAGTCTAAAGTCAAGATGTCGACAAGGTTAGTCCTTTCTGGAGGACTGTAAGAGACAGATTGTTCGGTGCCTCTGTTCGGTTCTGGGGGTGGCCAGCAATCCTGGGCATTCTTTCACCTGCAGGAGTGTCATCTAACCTCTGCTTCCACCCTCTCACAGTGTCCCCCTCTCTGTGGGTCTCCTCTGTGTCTCTGTGTCCCTGTGTCCAAATTTTCCTTTTTTTATAAGGACACCAGTTACACAGGATTTAGGATCCACCCTGATCCAGTTTAGCCTCATTTTAAATTGGTTGCATCTGCAGAGACCATATTTCCAAACAAATCATATTCGCAGGTACTGGGATTGGGACTTGAACATGTATTTTTGAGAAACACAATTCAACCCACAGCAGAAACTGTAGCTGTAGATAAACCATATACAGTATCATACAGACACAGAGAGGTGTGGCAAGAACTAGCGGCTGCACCCTCCATAATAATAAGGATCCTGCAGAGCTTAAGACCATTTCTCCGTAGGCTTGATTTTGGGGGGGAAGAATCTGTTCACTTTTTGCTTTTTGTATTTAAAGTTCATACAACTGGAAGTGTTAATGCAATACCATTTTTCTTTGTAGGTATTATTGCCCTTGGAAACACAAAATGCTTTGAATCCAAATAAACGTAAAGAAAAGTAAGATGTAAACACTTTCAGAAAGTCGAGTTTATTGGGTCCTTCATATGACAAAAGTAATAAATATAAAACAGGAAAATGATTGAAAGGAAAAATGCACAGATAATTTGCAAAATAGAAAAGTTGAAAATTGATTTTTAAAAACTGCTCTTCATCTCACCATCCAGAGGCTATTACTATACTAACGTTTTAATGGATTGTCTACTAGATTGTTTTCCATGCATAGTTTTAATTTTGTTTGTTTCACCCTGCTCTATAAACAGTCTTGTATCCTGCCTTTTTCACAGAGTATTACAGCATAAACATTTTCCCAGGCCTTTAGAAACTCTTTATAAACATAATTTTAATGGCTATGAAACATTTGGTTGTATACATGCCCACAGTTTATTTAACCAGGACTGATGTGGGCCCTTTAAGTTAGATCATAACTTTTTAAATAGTCTTCAGATAAACCTAGTAAGTTTTTCGTTGGAGATTTTTAAGTAATTTCATCATAGATCTGACAGCTGTCTCATGATACAAGTACCATTTTATCATCAGGAAGTTGATTTTAAAACAAACAAGAAAAGAAGACAAAGACTTTGACAATGTCAGCAGGTCTCCTGTCCCACCCGCTTCCCAACAGATTTTCCCTTCATTGACCTGTAGGTCTCTATTGCCCAACTCTCTCACCTTCCCGACCCCCACAGCCTCCTTGGCCCAGTTTGGCTGCAACACCCCTCCTGGAGCTGAGCAGTAACTGAGTCTCCCTGTTGTCCTGGCCCGTAATGAGCACTCCTTTGCCAGCCCAGGCTCTTGCTTTGCTCCCCATGTCATTCACCTATGGTGTTCATTTGCGTTTTCCTTGCTGTTAGTCTGGCTCAGGTCTCCCGCAGAGCTCATGTTCTTCCCAAGTCATCATCCCCGCCTCACCCCCCAAACGTAATGAAGAATCTCCCTCACGAAAGCACTTCATACAGTGGCCAGTGTGCTGTGCACGTGGGAGCACACAAACACAGACACACATCCCCCTCTTCATGCAACTGTGCTTCTCTATCAGCCCCTATTTTTTCAGTTTCTATTAGAGTTTACGGTCTTAGTCCATTTGTGCAGCTATAAAAAACTACCTTAGACTGAGTAATTTATAGACAATGGAAGTTTACTTCTTGCTATTCCGGAGTCTGGGAAGTCCAAGATCAAGGCATCCTCAGGTGTGAGCCTGGTGAGGGCCTGGTCTTCACTTCCAAGATGGCAACTGTGGCTGTGTCCTCACATGGCAGAAGACCCGGGAGGAGCTGGCAGTTCTCTGAGTTCTTCTTTTATAAGGGCCTTAACTCCATTCATGAGGGTTCTGCCCTCATCACCTAACCGCCTCCTAATTTTTACCTTGGGGTTTAATTTCCAATGTAAAAATTTGAAAGGACGGCTGGGTGCCTGTGGCTCAAGTGGCTAAGGCTCCAGCCACATGCACCTGAGCTGGTGGGTTCGAATGCAGCCGGGGCCCGCCAAACAATGACAACTGCAACCAAAAAAAAAAAAAATAGCCAGGCATTGTGGCGGGCACTTATAGTCCCAGCTACTTGGGAGGCAGAGGCAGGAAAGTCGCTTGAGCCCAGGAGCTGGAGGTTGCTGTGAGCTGTGATGCCACAGCACTCTACTCAGGATGACAACTTGAGGCTCTGTCTCAAAAAAAAAAAAAGAATTTGAAAGGACATAAACATTCAAACCATACCAATAATCTATCTACTACCAATGTCCCCTGATGTCTTAGCCCTTGCTCTGAAGCTCAACTGAAGCTCAACTGATAATTAATACCAGACTCCCTCACCTCTGTTTACTTACCTGAGCTCTTGAGTGTCATCTATCAGTGGAGACACCGCTACTCTGTGAATCACCAATGATAGATATGGCTGTGCCCTTAGGTGACACACTCTGCTCTCCTGCTCAAACTTCAACACTGGATAGGCCCATTCACCCCTCTTTCCCCAACATGCCTCCATGCTCATCCTGCTGCCACATGAGCAAAGCCAGCAGCAATTCCAGGCCCCTCACTAAAGAAATATTCATGTGTGGGGTTCTAGGAGCTGTTCCAGATCTTAATGAGGGTGTTGAGTAACAGGAGATATGGGCACTCTTCCTCCTTTTTAAAGTCAGAAAAATATGAATCATCCTGAAACACGGTTGGCCCCAAAGTTTTCAGAATGCCTCTGTCTGAAGAACACCAGTGCTTGCATTTGTGGGACATTTTATAGCCCTTTTACTTACACATCACTCCTAAAGCAATGAAGATACCGTTCTCCGTTATCCCTGTCTTGGAGATAGGAAGCCGGAGGCGTTGAGTGTCTTGCCAGGTTCCCATAGTTAACCAGCAGCAGAGACCAGAGCCAGAATCCAGGGCTCTGATTCCGGATCCAGTGCTTCCAGCGCATCAGAGCTGTCACCCCAGAGAGAGGCAATCTGAAACGATGTGATTTGAATACTCTTTAAAGCATATGATTTGAATATTTTTACTGGCGAAGGTTAGAAATAGCACTTTGAATCCTGTCAAAAGATAAAGCAGATAGGCCCTGAGCCAAGATTAAACAAAGGAGACAGAAAAGGTACAAGAAAATATTATCTACAAACTAATGGCAGCTCTGAAGGCTATATGCTTATTGACTTGTCTTTTTATTATTCTACTTTTTTTTATTTTCTATGCATTGTCTCATTTTGGCGTTTGGGGAGAAAAATCTGCATTCGTACAGAAATTCACATTATGTTGCAGGCAAGTTGACTCATCATTTATAAATGGAGGATGCTGATGCTTCCTTTGTAGGATTATGATGAGAATTAAATGAGTATGTGAAGTGCCCAATACAGCCCTAAGAAATGAGAATTACTTTCCCTCCTCCCTCTCGCCCTAATCCCAGTTCAAAAACCATCCTCTCAGGCTGAGTCTTCTGAGACAACATTCCCAGGTCCCAGACTGCTCAGCCTGTGTGGAAACAGCCCAGCTTCCCCAGCCTGACCAAGTCCTAGAAGTACGACCACTGTCCCATTTGGAATCTGCACGCATCACACATCCTCTCAATTCGTGTCTCTCCGCCTGGACTTTCATCCTCATATCCCCTGCAGTATTCTACTTCCTCCTAAGTGATAAAGATGAAAAGGCAGCTGGATTGCATGCCTGAGGGCTGTGTCTTCAATGAGAAGAGGGTTTTACATGGTGTCATCAGGTTCCTCTTTTCTTCCAGCCCTTTGTTATTTTTTAGTTAGCATTTGTAAAATCTAACTAGCCTAGGCATCAAATTCCCACGATCTCTTCAACTCTGATCTACAAACTTCCGTTCCTGGCCCTGATCACTCTTGACCTCCTCACCCCTCCCATGTGTTCCCACCATCCTATGAAGCTCCCTCCTCTTCAAGAGCAAGAAGGTCTTTCCAGGTCCTGGTAAAACACTCCCTCCCTTTTCAGGCCTTGACTGAGCCCTGGTGCGGCCTGGAGGACCAGGTTCCCCTGAGACACTCCAGGGAGGCGATTCATGCTCCTGCATTTAGAAGCCAAATCTACATTCCCCTAATTTCCCAATGTTGCTTCTAACCTTTTAGTTGTCTACCTTAGTGTCAGGGTCTTCCAAGTCTCTAAGGAAATGATCAGGAGCTTGGAAGTGATAGAAATGAAAATGCAGAGTGGATACCATGCCCACAGGGCCTATGTCTTAAATAAGAAGAAAGTTTTCAGGTGGTGCCCGTGGCTCAAGGAGTAGGGCTCCAGCCCCATATACTGAGCGTGGTGGGTTCAAAACTGGCCCCGACCAAAAAAAAAAAAAAGAAGAAGAAGAAAGTTTTCTATGGTGCTGTCAGGTTTCCTCTTTTCTTCAAGCCCTGTGTCATTCTGTAACTACAATGCATAAAAACTAACCAACCTTGGCATCAAATTTCCGTGATGTCCTCATGCTAATCTGCACTCCCACCCACACCAAAGTCACTCACTCTGGTGGCTTCATCCAGAGCATTCTCACCCTGAATGTCTTCTGCTTCACCTCTGAAACGTTGAGCACCAATACCAAGGATTCTCCTCTCCATCCGGTTCCCTCAGATCCACACTCAGGTTACACAGGCTCTTCCATAACCTCTCCAACTTACGAGAGTGGAGCAACCCCTTGCTGGAATCACTGCTGCCCCTCCCCAGCCTCTGGGTCACCAGCTCTGCCATATTGCCTGCACATCTGTTCTTCTACTACTAATTAGCACATTAGCCCCCAAACTCCCATCCTACCTCTGTCTCCTCTGCTCGCTGCCTGGGCTGCTAACTTTCAGAAGTGAATTCCACAGCCTTGCAGATTTTTGCCACCTGATGTTGATGATCAACTAACTTAACTTTGCCCTTGTGCCAGTGGAAGTTATTTTAACTGCCTTGAGTGGCAACCTCCCCCAAGTTGTTTGTTCCAAAATTTCAATGCTCTCCTTAAATCCACATTTTTCTCCCCTCATTCTCAGTATGTCGCTTTCTCTCTTCAGTTTAAAAAAGATTAAAGTAATAACGATCTGCCTCAACACCATTCTCCACCTTTCAACCCTCTTCAGTAGAAATCTGTTATATCAAATTCCATAAATAACTTGAAGTTTCCAATCACAAGGAACACTTCCCAGTCCTTACTTCACTGAACTTCTCTGCTGCATTTGACACTGTTGACATTTCCCTCCTTTATGAAGCTCTCTATTCCCCAGTGACCATGGGAAAATAAGTATAATAGTAATCAGCGTTTAAGTGGCCATAAGTGACAGTGGTAAAAAGGATGAACTCACCCTTGACAGTGTCTAGAGGAGGGAGAAGGATGAGGCCAAAGGAGCCTAATGCTTTAAAGTGCCCACTCTATCCCACTTTCATCTATGCTCCTTCTCATAGGGTGAGCAATCCATAGGCCCTATCCACCAACCATAACCTCAAGACCAGGGTCCTAGTATACACTGCCCAAATGGCCTCAAGTTTTCCAAAGGTCATAGACTCAGTCCCCTTGTCCAAGTCCTGAGGGTAGACTGTACCACCAGGGTACTCACACCTAGGCCTGAAGCATGATAGGAGACAACTATTTACAGAAGTGTGTGCAGAGCTTTAATATGCAGGTTAGAGTGACCACATGCTTGCAAGGAGGTTCCTCAGAGCAAGAGCTATAGCCAGGTATGAGAAGAAAAAGGGGTAAGCCATGGCCACTGGTATTTCTCCCCATACTGACACGTTCCAACATGAGCTCCAACATAGAATTCCAATGTGGAACTCTAGGGAGTAGGAGTCTAACTCCAACCTGGAATTCCAGGTTATTATGAAGCTGTACTTTTTAAAGTAGGAGAGAAAAACATACATATTTGTATGTAAGTTATATTGACTTATAGCTTTTTAGTATAAAAATATCTTCGTTTTGGATTCTTTTTTTTTAATGGTAGCTTAGAAAAGTATAGAGTTTTAGGTTGCCAAGTTTTGTTTTGTTTTGTTTTGTTTTCTGTTGATAGGGCCTCACTCTGTCACCCACACTAGAAAGCAGTAGTGTGGTCATAGCTCACTGCAACCTCCAATTCCCAGGTTCCAACAATCCTCCTGGTGGTCTCCTGAGTAGACAGAACTGCTGGCACATGCCACCACACCCAGTCCACAGTATGTACATACCACCTTTCCTTTATCCATTCATCCAGCAATGGACACTCGGGCTGCTTTGCCTTTTGGCTATTGAGATAGCTCTGCTATAAAACTGGGTGTAGAGATATCTTTTCAAGCCCCTTGATTCATGACTTTTAAATATTTAGACACGCGGCACATGAGCTCCATTTATGCTCATACCCCACAGTGTTAAAGCAGACCTGTGCGGGAGCTGAGCACTCATATTTACCAAAGATAGTGACCAGCTTTCACTTAGGTGTCACCTCCTGTAGATCCATGGAAACTGCTTGGAGATTTGCATTGAGTCAGCAGTGAGGACTCTCTGGAGTGATTAGTGATGTCTGCCCCGGGCCACCTAACACTTTCCTTGACCTAGTTACAGCTCTTCCTTTCATAGAAGAGAAAATTGGGATCAAAAAAGTTAAAATACTTCCCCACTCTAGTGAGAAGGGCAGAATACAATGAGGACTCAGGCCCTCTGATGCCAGATGAAAGCATTTATTCTTGCACTGCTGGAGGAGGGACAACTTCATCCCCAGACGGCATGAGGAAGGAACTTCCCAAGCTCCACACAGAGGAGAGCTGCTGGGCACAAGGAAGATTTAACAGAATGGGATAATTAATTCAAAAAGACGTCATGTGAGAAAAATGAAATATCTGGGTTTTCTAACAAACCTAATAGCATTCTAAATTATGTAGAAATGTATTCTGTTTTAATTTTAATGAAAAGGATGTGAACAATCAGTTTGGAGACACAAGAAAATATTTTAACAGCAGGACTGAGTTTGAGGAATTTAAGCGAGGATAAACTAGCTAGGTCTTATAAATGGGCTGATAGTTGATGTTGCTCCCAGAACAGTCCCAGGACATAGGTTGCAGACATTACATGAGCAAAGGAGTGTGACTGACAATGATCGGGAACCTCCATCTATGGCCGACAAGCTGTCTGGTTTTGGATAAGATAAAGCCCTGACTTACTCTAAACTTTAACTTCTTCATTTATAATTCAAAGGCAATAATATCTACCTTTTTTAATGTTGCTATGATAATTAAAGATAATACTGAGATAGAAAAAACATAAATATGGAAAGCAGACATTTGAGTCATTAGACTCTACCACTCTTTCAGTCTAAGCATCTGTTAAGCACCAAGCAATAGTAGGCTGGGAGTCCCACCTCCCCATCAGAAGGAAAAGAAACAAAACCAAATATCACTAAGGTGCAGCTGGTCTCAGACCAACCAGATCATAATCCTCTTTTTGCACATTCAAGTCTGTGGCGGCTGGAAATCAGGTTAATTTCTGTAGATGTTTCCCAATCTTCTTTGTGGAAAGGTAACAAAACCTCTGAGGACAATCCCACCAGTGAGTGTCTTGTATAGTGTCAGAGCAGTTCCACGAAAGCTTAGATACATACGATGCAGCAGGCATTCAAAGATAATCCACTTAGGTTCAACTCTCAGCTGTGCCACTTAGTACATGAGTCAATTACTTAACTTCACGGTGCCTCAGCTCCTCACCTAAAAATGGGAATAAAAATAGTGCCTCTTGGGCAGTGCCTATAGCTCAGTGAGTAGGGCGCCGGCCACATACACCAAGGCTGTCTAGTTCAAACCCAGCCCGAGCCAGCTAAAACAACAATGACAACTGAAATAACAACAACAACAAAAAAAACAAATAGCCAAGCATTGTGGTGGGCACCTGTAGTCCCAGCTACTTGGGAGGCTGAGGCAAGAGAATCACTTAAGCCCAAGAGTTTGAGGTTGCTGTGAGCTGTGACACCACTGCACTCTACTGAGGGCAACAGCTTGAGACTATCTCAAAAAAAAAAAAAAAAAATGATGCCTCTTCATGCAGTCAATAAGAGAGGTCTAAATGATTTAATGTATGTTAATGTGGCTTGGTACACACTTAGTGCTATATAAATGTTAGCTATTGTTAAAATTTCCATTAATTATTAATATCTGAGATACTCCTATTTCCATTACAAACATGGGCCTTTTCCCTTTGTAACTGCTCCTTACTGGGAGTTGCTTAGAACTATAGGATAAAAAAAACCTCAAACTACTGGCACCAACTAGATAAACAAATTACAGGCACATAGAAAAATTCTGATACCCGCCCTAGCACCACTTAACACAGTGTCTAGCTTCTCCATAACAACCTATTTCATCTCTGCATCAGCCTAGCCATTCCACTTCAGTCTCTACATTGAGAAAAACAATCACAAGTTCAAAATGAAAATACTCTTTCAAAATCCTTTGAACCAGTGATTCCTTCTCTGGCCAACCATCCTAAGGTAAATTACCTTCCTAAAGAAATTCAAAAGGCTTGGCGCCTGTGAGTCAACGAGCTAAGGCCCCAGCTACATACACCTGAGCTGGCGGGTTCAAATCCAGTCCGGGCCCGCCAAACAACAATGACGGCTGCAACCAAAAAATGGCCGGGCGTTGTGGCGGGCGCCTGTATTCCCAGCTACTTGGGAGGCGGAGGCAGGAGACTCGCTTGAGCTCAGGAATCGGAGGTTGCTGTGACCTGTGATGCCACGGCACTCTACCCAGGGTGACGGCTTAAGGCTCTTTCTCAAAAAAAAAAAAAAAGAAAGAAAGAAATTCAAAGATTTATACACAAATATTTTTGTAACAGGAATTAAAACTGAAGCCTCAACCAAGGCACAAAGATAGAATAGTTGCTACGTCCATTCCAAAGGAGGTTTAAATCCAAATGCAAAATTTTTGAAGGATTTAGCTGCAAATTGATTCTGTAACTCTTTTAAATCTCTGACTCAGCACTGAAAATATAAAAGGGCAAAGAGAGAGCATTTCTTTTTCTTTCTTTCTTTTTTTTTATTCTGAGTCTCATTCTGATGCCCTGGGTAGAGCACCATGACATCCTCATAGCTCACAGCAACCTCAAATTCCCAGGCTCAAGCAATCCACCTGCCTTGGCCTCCCAGATTGCTAAGATTACAGGTGTGAGCCACCGTGCCCGGCTTAAAGAGCATTTCTTATGAAGAAATTGTGCTGCGTCCCTTTTCCCTACCAGCAAGTGTTGAGGGAAAGGGTGTTTCTCCCTTTACTTCAAGGGAGGAGTTCAAAAAGACCATTTTTGAAGCCTGCTATGTGCTCTCTGCAGCTGAGGGACACAGGGACTGTAACTCATATCTGAGAAAGCAGTCATGACTGGCACCTGTAGGATTTCACCTGGGAAGTGATGCAGTGGATCAGAAGTGTGTGTATCTCAGGAACCAGATGCAGAACCCCTGGGAGAACTGTCTTCCCTGGTCATGTGGAAAAGGGTGCTGCCCAAAGCCACATGGGTGGCAGTGATAGAGCCCAGCAGAGAAGGTCTGTGTGGAATGGGCTGCTGTAAGGCAAGGGGCCCTGGGGAGAGAAGCAGGCCCAATAGAAGCCCATCACCACTGCCATCAAGGGAATACTCCCCTGAGAAGGAGGCAGCTGCAAATTGCCTGTCCAGCTTAAGAGAGCACCAGGTAAGAACTTTTCCATCCCATCCCCTTCCCTCTATCCCTCTCCCTGCCTGCCTCTCAGGTCAGCAGCAGCAGCTATTGAGCAGGGGAGGAGGTAAGCAAGACGAAGCTGACCACATGCCACTGGCCTACCTGGGGGTGGAAGGAGACCTACCTTTACATGAAAATTAAAATGTGGCTTCATATTTTGGACTCAACATTTTAATCTCTGAATCATGAGACTTAAAGCAATTTTGTAATCAGAAAAGCCATGGGCTGCCCAAGTTTTCTTTCAGGGTCGAGGGAATACTTTCCTTCCTTGGATAAATTTATAAAAGTAAAAATTTTGAGAGTCAAAAATATGGCTGCCTTCTGTTTCCTCAATTTTTTCACTATGCCTTTTAAACTAGAGAAAAATTGGGAATAACTTAAATATCACTTAATTATATGAACGTGCTATGTTTAGTTTATGTTTTAAAGTACATATATACATAAACATTAAACTTAAAATCCAGAATGTCAAATGATATATGTAGAAGTATGATTGTAATAATATAAAAATATATAGTTTACATAATTACTATAATCATATACACACACACACTCACATATATATGTACACATACACACTCACAAATACACACACACGGAATAAAAAGACTAGAGGGGGCAGGAGCAGCGGCTCCTAGCACTTTGGGAGGCTGAGGCAAGAGGACCAGTTTAACTCAAAAGTTCAAGACCACCCTGAGGAAGAATGAGACCCTGTCTCTACTAAAAGGTAGTGGGGAACAGGTGTGTGCCTGTAGTCTTAACTACTCTGAAGGTTGAGGCAGGAGGATCACTTGAGTCCAGGAGTTTAAAATGAGCTATGATGATGCCACTGCACTCTAGCCTAGGCAACGGAATGAGACCTTGTCTCAAAAAAAAAAAAAAAAAAATTAGAGGGCAACATATTGCAAGTTTAAAAATGCTTATTTCTGGCTGATATGAAGCAGGAATTTTTTCTATATTTTCCTCCGTATTTTTGTTTTGTCTCCATTTTTTGTTATTGGGAATTTTGAGGGATTTTTTTGTTTGTTTGTTTTAGATTTTTTTTTTCATAACTGTATGTTAGTTATACCTGGGACTGTCCAAGGAAAGGCATTGCTTCACCATTAACAGTCAAGAAATCAACTGATGCCCTAGTACGGACCACTTTTCCACAGGTTCCCTCCAATGTTCCATATTTTGCAAATGGCTTTCTGCAAACTTAATTCAAGGTGTGCAATTTATATTATAACATCAAATATATTGAAATGTCCTGCAAAAAAGAAATTCCTTGAAATTTGTTTAGCCCAGAACTTTTTGCGACTGCTTTTTGTTTGTTTGTTTGTTTGCTTGCTTGCTTGCTTTTTACCATAGACTATGATTAGAAAACCAAAATAGAATATAAATACTAGCAGTTTAAGCTACTAGAGTTCTGAGGAAACCTGTTTGGGAAATGCCACCCTGATTTGTAGCTTACTAAGGCAGCAGTGATTTCAACTGAAAGATCATTGCTAAGGAACTGGGTAGCTCTGGAAGGTCAATCCATTCTTTTCTCAAGTGTTCCTAACATAAACGTTGCTTCTTTGCCCATTAATAGAAAATAGGAGAAACTACGTAGTGGTATCCAAAGAGCCTCACTCCACCCATTTTAGCCAAAGACAGCTAAAACAAAGCGAAAATAGACCTGTAACTGATGGACGCCTAGAAGTCAGAGGGCTTTTAGAAGCAAGTTATAGCTTGGAGGGTCTGTCTGGACATTATGAGTTTATATTTCAATGCTCATCATGTTAAGGGTGATTTCTTTACTATGTCTCTAGTAGATATCTCCATTTATCTTCTTAAAACCCAAAGTTAGATTGCCTTAAATGACCCCTGTAACTGTAGTAAACCTAGCACCACAGGCAGGAAAACCAAGTTGTGTAACAGGAAGGAAAATGAATATTTATCTAACTCTGTAAATTCAGCCACAGAGATCTCACTGTTCCTTAAAGTTGCCTGGAAGTGATGAGCCCCTAACTTCTTTCCTGTTAGCAAGTCCCCAAGAATCCTTTGCCAAGGCCCAAGTACCTGAGGAGCCACTGGCTCAGGGAGGGGGTGTGTCTGCAATGGGCCTACGATACCTGGGTACCTGATAGGTCTTTTCTTCTTTTCCAAACAACTTCCCTTAGAGATTCCACCCACTAACCTGAAGTCCTCTGCAGGAATTTAAGGATTACCTGGGACTTCCTCACACCTATACTTTACCATTCTGAATGCACAACTTTATCCGTCCAGATCACAGAAGGACAATGCCTTGTATTTCCTGACGCATTGAAAAGGTTATTTGTTCTTTTAGGGGAGGAGACATAATTTAACCATATAGTGCTTAAAACTTTCCTTTTATAGATGTGCCATAATTATTTCATCCATTTTTATGTTTTTATTTTTATTTTTATTTTTATTTTTTGAGACAGTCTCACTGTGTCATCCTTGGTAGAGTGCCATGATGTCACAGCTCACAGCAACCTCAAACTCTTGGGCTTAAGCGATTCACTTGCTTCAGCCTCCCAAATAGCTGGAATTACAGGCATCCACCACAATACCCAGCTATTTTTTTTTTTGTAGTTGTCATTGTTGTTTGGCAGGTCCAGGCTGAGTTCAAAACCTCTAGTCCCAGTGTATATGGCCAAAGCCCTAACCACTTAGCTACGGGCACCAAGCCCACTTTTATGTTTCTTAGATGCGATCATGCATCACTTAACAACAGGGACCCGTTCTGAGAAATGCAATGTGAGTGAATTCTGTCACTGTGTGGATATTATAGAATATACTCACACAACAGGCTCCCACATGGGGCAGCCTACTACACACCTAGGTTGTATGGTACAGCCAATTGCTCCTAGACTACAAACCTGCACAGCAAGGTACTATACTGAGTACTGTAGGCAAATGGAACACAATGGCAAGTATTTGTATATCTAAAAATATCTAAACATAAAAAGAGAACAGCAAAAATACGGTATTATAATCTTGTGGAACCACCATTATATAGGCAGTCTGTCATTAATGAAAACATCGTTAGATGGCCCATGACTATTCTAATCTCCTAAAAAATTGGCTTTAATCTCTCGCTTTTGAAACTGAGCAGGGAAAGTCCCAAGTGATAAGAGTTAGTAGACAAATGCGTACATCCAAAGGGAGTTGGAGACACTTTGAAGACCAGCTGGAAGCCTTTTCATAAATGTGTGGGAAGTGTTTCATTTTATAATCTATATTTCATTTAGAACCATGTGACTGCTAGTAGCAAGAAGTTTGTGGTTAAAACACAGTAAACAAGCAATATAACATTGTGACCAGAGGGAAAAAAAGATGTTATACTAGAAAAAACATGAAAGGCATAAATAATATAGTGAGGAGGTTACTCAGTGTGATCTACTCAGACACCCAGAGTTATTAACATCGTTTGTTATTTATGGACCCATTGTACAAACCGTCACTCTTCCTCCCTCCCCAGTGCATTCTGAATGAATGACAGAGAGCCCATGCTATTCTTCTTGTGCTACTCCGGTTGAATCAGAGGTTTGGTAATTTTCCTAATGGGAAAAGAATCAAATTCATAATATGTTCCCTGACTACCTGGCAGAGGGCCTGAGACCACATTCAGGATGTGATACCACACATTTATTTGATTGCTTCTTTTTTCAACATACATAGAGCTCTCCAAAATTAGTTTTGCCTCCATTCCAAACTCTGTCGGCACAGGTCTTTCCCGGGTCTTCTCATGGAGTGAAAGTCTCCACTGTGTTATCCAAGAAAACACATGATAGTAGTGAAAAGACTCAAATGGAAACCATCTCATATGGATATCATGTGAGAACTTACGTGATGAAAAGGTTCTAAGCCTCCGAACTAAATACGTTCAAATAGCATGATTTATTAAATCAGTTTAAAATATACTATCAAAAGCAAAAAGAAAGAGATGGTCAAGTGAAAACACGTAGGATGGGGTACGATGAGTAGAAGGACCTCACTAGCTGAGCCCTGGGATAGGCAATGCTCATGTCTCCTGTCTCTCTCTACCACATCAGCCTTCCCCACTGATGGGTGTGGTTATGAGACCAGAGGTAAGGTGATGAGGTTGCAGCAAGGAGACCCCAGAGAGAAGCCCCTCTGGACCAATGCCATATACTTGCTTTATCCCTAAGGGAAACAGGGGCAAGAAGGCCTGGCCACAGTTGTAACCTCCCTGCTAGTCTGCTGAGCAGTTCTGGATTTTATGTGCATTTCTTGGGCAGAAGACATGGGACCAGGATGGGTGCTGCCAATAGCTAGCCCATTTAGGAATGACATAGCTATCAGCCTGGAAGTGGCATGATCAGGACCTGATCTCTCCATGCATCCCTTTCTATTCATAAGTAACATTTATTTCTTTTCCCACCATATATTTTCTTTATTCCATCTTTCTATAATATCTTTTACAGACTAATAACTTATTATCTAGATTTAACACATCTTATAAATTCTGTCTCACAAGCTATTTCCTTGCTCATTATCTAAATGGGAGTTTCACCAGTATCTCATAAGCTGCAAGCTTCATTCCTCTGTGTCCTCAGCATTTCCTGGGTGCTTTATCCTTCCATTTCCTTTCCTGTCTTCTAGAGCAGAGTCAAATGTGCTTTGCATATGGACCTTCTCTTGTGCTTTCAACAGAACCTTCAGAGAACATGTATGGCAATGGTCTCTGCATAAGAGGCTCCCTCTTAGATTTTATAAACTTCAACTCTTTTCAAGTGAGTACAAAAGATTATTTTAGGAGTATTTTGAGCATTTATCTTAGAGGTTTGACCCAAAATGGGAAAGACATATCCTATGAAATCTCTGGGACCATGAAATGCTTCAATTCCATTTTTCGGGTCATTTAGTTGAGTCTATACAAAAACAATCATCAGCCTAATTTGCCTTAGAAAATTCACTTAGTATAAATGACCCATGTAGGTGGAAAAGGAGCCTGGGAATATTATTCCACTGCAACAAGGTACAGTATTAACAGAGCAGTATTGGGATAAGCTAAGGCTCTGGGATCACAAAACCCAGTAGTACTTGCACTAGAATTCCAAAAACAGACTCATTCCATTGCTGCTTCTGTAAAAGAGAGACTCAGCCAAGGCAGCTGCCGACACCTAATCCTGGAAACTTTCAGCCAGGCACACACTCTTTGGAATTGGACAGAATGGGTTTGGGCCAGGTGTGGCGGCTCACGCCTATAATCCTAGCACTTTGGGAGGCCAAAGCAAGAGGATCACTAGAGGACAAGAGTTGGAGACCAGCCTGAGCAACATAGCAAGAGTCCTCTTGACAAAAATTAGCAGGGTGTGGTGGCAAGCACCTGTAATGATAGCACTGTGGGAGGGGGTGGAAGGATTGCTTGAGCCCAGGAGTTTGCGAACAGCCTGAGCAAGCATGAGACCCCATCTCTACAAAAAAAATAGAAAAAGTAGCTGGGTGTGGTGGCACTCACCTATAGTTCTAGCTTCTCAGGAGGCTGAGGTGAGAGGATGGCTTGAGTCCAGGAGTTCAAGGCTGCTGTGATCTATGATCATACTTAACTCCAGCTTGGGTGACAGAGAGACCCAGTTTCTTAAAAAAATAAAAATAAGTGTGGTGCCTGTGACTCAAAGGAGTAGGGCACCATCCCCATATACCAGAGGTGGTGGGTTCAAACCCAGCCCCGGCCAAAAAAAGAATAATTAAAAAATAAAAATAGCTCTCTCTTCACTTCTCCTCTCCTCCTCCTCTCCCCCTGTCCCCCGTGTGTGTGTCTCTCTCTCTCTCTCTCTCTCTCTCTCTCTCTCTCTCTCCCCTCTCCTCCTTAATGCTGCTCTGCAGCTTCCCCACCAATAAAGACCTTTCCTACAAAAAAATAAAAAATAAATAAATAAAAATAAAAATAAATTTTTAAAGAAAAGGGTTTGATTCCAGACTCTACCACTATTATTGTGACATTCTTTAACCTCTCTGAATGTCAGCATACTCATTCCTAAAATGGGAGTAATTATGGTACCTACCTCTTAGGGGTCTGGTAAGGGATTAAGGAGATACATCATAGGAAGCACATTGGCTGACACAGTAGGTTATCATTAAGGTTTGGTTGCCTTTTCTGTACTTGTTTTCTTACATGGATTCTCCCTCATGGCTGGTGCTGGATTTCCTACGGATCATGAGCAGAAAAACCAGAGAGAAGCCCCAGAGAAAAACTTTTATGGCTAGATTTCTGTGTGAGAGCAATAGCAGATAGCAGCTGTATGTTAATGGAGCAATTTAGCTAAGAAAATCTAGACAGTGTCACCCCGCTACTGCCACTGGAAAACAGCTAAAGTCTATCCAGGCTAGAAGGTTGTATATTCAGTTCTTCCAGCCCTGGGTGACCTTCCTAAGACATTGGACCTCCACAAACTGTGGAATTCACCAAAGGTTAGGCAGGTTCCAAATAGAGCTGGAAGTTCTTCTCTGTTCTCCAGTCTGGAGTCGTCCCCGAGCCTCTGGGTCTTCCTTAAGAACATGGGCTAAGCCGAGGCACTGGCAGAGCAACCAACCCTGAGCCCCCAGGGAAGAAGGAGGCAGACAGATGCTATCAAGGTTCTTGCACAGGTGAGGTTTCTGGTTCCACCAATTCTGCACCACTGAGTTTGTCCCCCCAGAGGAGGGAATGACACCCACAAGTTTTATGAATAGAGGCTTTTCTAGTAGCTCAAATTTAAAAAGAGAGGATGAGCTATACAGTCTGATAATTCTGAGAACTAAGGAAGGAGAGGCAAGCAGGAGAAGCATCTAATCAACAAAGCTCTATTTACAGAACAATGAAAATAATTAACACTTAATATGCGTTTACTCTACCTGATTCCAAAGGTTTACCTCACTTAATTCTCACAATAACCACACAGGTAGTTGGTAGTCTTTTCCTCATTTGACGCTTGAGGACATGAACAGAGAGGTTAGGTAACTTGCTGAAAGTTTCACAACCAGGAGGTAGTAGAGGCAGGATCCAAAGACAGACATGCTGGCACTGGAGACGCTACACATAACCATTGGGCTAAATTACGATGACAGCAAACTTGTATTGAGCGCTGGGCTCCAGGAATTGCACTAAACATCTGTTTTTACATGGATCATCACAGTAACCTCATATGGTATCCTTATAACACCCATTTCACAGACGAGCTTCACAAGGGAAGTCTAGATACATTAAATAATTTGCCCAAGATCCCAGAGGTCTGCTTTATCCAAGTTTACAAAGTTACTAAGTTGAAAGAACCCCTCTGCCATAGTAGAACACAAACCAAAACTTTTGTGTTGTTAATAAGCAAGACATGATTAAAAAAAGAAATAAGCAAGACATAAGACAGTTTTTGCAATTTCAAGGGACCTTCATTTTTATTGTTTAGGAATATCAGGGCATATTTTTTAAAAAGGATCTATTTCAGGATGCATAGGCTTCATGCTTTTTTTTTTTTTTTTTTTTACTGTTCATTAAAAAGCCTATCTGTTTATGCTACATCATACTGTGATTTTATGTTACTTCCACCCAGATGTGAAACACATTAGCTAATGAGGCCTGTGCTCATGTCAAAGACGGAGGAGATACAACAATCCCTCAGAACAGTTCTTGGATCTTTTGTTTTCTTTTTTGAGACAGAGTCTCATGCTGTCACCCTGGCAGAGTGCTGTGGCATCATAGCTCACAGCAACTTCAAACACTTTGGCTCAAGCAATCCTCTTGCCTCAGCTTCCCAAGTAGCTGGGCCTACAGGTGCCTGCCACAACATCTGGCTATTTTTGGCCAGGGCAGGGTTTGAACCTGCCACCTCTGGTATATGGGGCCAGTGCCCTACTCCTTTGAGCCATAGACACCGCTCAACAACCGGCTATTTTTAGAGACCAGATCTTGCTCTTGCTCAGGCTGGTCTTAAACTCCTAAGTTCAAGCAATCCACCGGCCTCGGCCTCCCAGAGTGCTAGGTTTACAGGTGTGAACCACTGCGCCGGCTCTCAGAGCAGTTCATTTGGCAACCTTCTCAGCTTTCTCTGAGCATCCAAATCTACTCTAGCTGATAAGAGTTGCCTTTGGTGAATGGATCCAGTTTTCCTATTGGAAAACCACAATTCTTATATTTCCATATTTTTGATGACTTTTTTTCTCTTTTTCTTTCTGCAACTGGTCTTTGAGCGCTCACAGTTCCTCCTCAGGCAAGCTCTGGTTCCTCTGGTGACTACCTTGAGCGTGGTAAGTAGAGAGTATTTTGGGTTTGGGGTTTGAGGTAGGGGAAGTTTCTGGGAGGAAGCGATGAAGCAATCTATGATTTCTTCTTAAGTCATGTGCACAAGGTACAGCGACTCTGAAAAAAGAGAAATTAAATTCAAGGTCAGCCAGGCCTGGCTCTGAGGTAGAAGTCTGAGGTAAGCCCCACTGGAAACCGTGGTTTGCAGAAGACGAAGCTGTGAGTGATAATGAAGGGCAGCTTCACTTTGAAAAGTGAAGGGAATGTTGTTTGTGATGAGAAGAATTTTCTGGGGATTTTCTCCACAGGATCCAATAAAGTATGTCCAGTTATCTCCAGAAGATCGCTATTGCTTCTCTTTGATGAGTCCAAATTCACATCCTAATCACTCAGACCCCAGTCCAGCCCTGGCAACCAGCAGGACCCAGAAACTCAACTGTAGCCCTGACCAGCACCTTACCCTTGCAGAGAACTTCTTTCTGATGTTCCATAGCCCTTGGACAGACTAAAAGGTTGGAAGCCAAAAATGCCATGGAAAACCAATCTGCCCCTAGAGCTCAAGAAAAATAGCAGGTGACTAAAAAGAGAGAGAGAGAGAAAAAAATAGAAGAGTCAATAAATGGTTTCTAGATTTTCAAACTATTTTTATTTTATTTTATTTTATTTTATTTTATTTTATTTTATTTTATTTTATTTTATTTTTAGAGCCAGAGTCTCACTCTGTTGCCCCAGGCTAGAGTGCCTTGGCATCAGCTTAGCTCACAGCAACCTCAAACCTTGGGCTAAAGTGATCCCTGCCTCCCAAGTAGCTGGGACTACAGACACTGGCCACAACACCTGGCTAATTTTTTCTATTTTTTAGAGACAAGGTCTCATTCTTGCTCTGGCTGGTCTTGAAGTCCTGAGCTAAAGGGATCCTCCCAACCTCAGCCTCCCAGAGTACAAGGATTACGTGTGTGAGCCACCATACCTGGCTGAATTTTCAAACTCTTTTGCTTTCACCTCCCCAGGCCTTCTCCTTTCTCTGTGCTTTGTAGACCACTGTGCTTCACTTCCTGAGGAAGGCCCCCTTCCGTTCCTTACCTTTGTTCAAGTCACGTGACAGAGCGACACGGTGAGACTGGGCCCTGTGGGAAATATCAGGAGTTCTCCCCGCCTTCAGGATGTCAAAACTCAGGGAGACACGGTGACTTAGGGCACCATCAGGGCCACCACTAGTCCATTTGATGCTTTATGAGAATCTTCTAGGTGGGCCACTAGCATGGAGAGAGGAGCGTGGGCTGCACCTCCACCCCTGCTTGGCCCCTTGGCCAAGTGCCCTTAAGCAGAACACAAAATGCACAACCATGGGGCCAACCCTGGGGACAACAACAAAAAGGTTCCGTTTAATGTAATGTGCTGCACATAGACGTGATACAGAAACTGTCCGGCTGAATTAGAAAAGGGAGACAAAATGTTGGTTAGTTTATGGGGAAGGTTTTGTGTATGGAAGGGGCCTTTGGACTGGAAGGCCAAGCTCTGGATGGGGAACATACTCAAAAAAGAGAAAACTACGCAGAGACGTGGGGCTGAGAAGGAATATCCGTCCCCTGTGCCTCTTCAGACCCTTTCTTACTCCCTTTGCTTTCGTGTGCCTTCAGAAGGTATTTCCTTAGATTCCTCAGTTGCACTAATTCATCTTTTCCCCTCCAGATCCCCTGACTAAAGGCTGGGCAGACATTCTGTTTGCATGAGGAAGCCCGTTCTTATTGTGTCAGTGCTAAACCTCCTCAGTGGTAAATAAATCACACTAGTCTCCATAGTTACTAACCTCGATCACGTCGTGAGCTTCAGACACACAGTCAAAAATAAAGCTGTTGGAGGCTACACAAACATCAGACTTTCTGAGCCTCTGAGGCGACTTAGTCTTAGCCCTCACGCAACCCGCAGCTCAGTTCCCCAAACCTCCTTTTTTCCTGATTATTCTCTTATTCTTTGTCCCTCCACGTAACTGGTAGTAAGGAATATGGCTGAAGTGTAAGACACACCAACACCAGTGAACCCTCATCAGTGGATAAACAGAAACAAGATTGACACAAATAACATTAATGAGTCACTGATCTGCCACCAGCCTGAATAATATTATTTTTCTAAATGAATTTTTGTTTCTAGGTCTCAGCTCTAGTTAGCAAACTGACAAATGAAAACATAGCAGGCTGCCAGTATATTTATATGTTCTCTTCCTTCCCACCACAATACAAATAAAGTAACAGTCATAGAAATGAAGAACATCGTCCAGTGTCTTTTTCCATACAGGAATCTTTTCTACAATATCCCTGAAGGACCATTACCCCATTTCCACTGGAAGAGTACCATTGACAGAGTTTAGAACTTTGGGGGGGGAGCCAACTCCTTCCATTGTGGCAAAGCTCTTACCAGGATTTGAAAAATCTTCTTTATATAGTACTTGCTGCCTTCTGCCTCACTGACACACACTGGCCCTAGCTTTGCCTTCCACCTGAGCATAGAATGTCTTGTGTAATTGAAAGAACACTAAACACAGTCAAGAGCTCTGTATTCCAGCCCCAGCATCTCTATTTAACTGCATGCACCTTTGAGCAAAGGGAAGTTCATTTCTCTGAGCTTCAGTTTCCTCATTTACAAAATGAGGGCATTTTGCCTGGTCTGCCTCACAAGGTCTATATAAGAATCAAATTAAACATTACAAATAAAGGTGTTTCAGGGTAGCGCCTGTGGCTTAGTGAGTAGGGTGCCGGCCCCATATACCAAGGGTGGTGGGTTCAAACCTGACCCCGGCCAAACTGCAACAAAAAAATAGCCAGACATTGTGGCGGGCACCTATAGTCCCAGCTACTCAGGAGGCTGAGGCAAGAGAATTGCCTGAGCCCAAGAGCTGGAGGTTGCTGTGAGCTGTAACACTGCGGCACTCTACTGAGGGTGACAAAGTGAGACTCTGTCTCTAAAAGAAAAAAAGAAAAAAAAGGTGCTTCAAAAGTGTAAAGTACCATATAAGTAAAAGCATTACCATTATTCACAGGTAATATTGTCTCCAAATATTTGAAGATAGCTGGAATTATCTTGGTCTTCCCTGGAATGATATAATAAGTCTTAGATTTTTTTTCCATGTTGATTTTCCTCATCTAGAAGCTTCCAAATTGTCATTGTGGTCTAAAGCTTGGCACTCAGAGGAAAACGCAGAAATAGTAAAACCAGCAAAGGAAAAGGGGATGATTCCTAGCCCTAGCCCTCAGGCTGAACATGGCACCAAACTTCCCTTCCTTCTGCCTCAGATTGCATTGGTGCATCTAACAGCCTTTTTGGACTGTTGCTATGTGCAAGTTTTTTAATAGATCTCACTTTTTTGAGCCATTTTGGGTGGGCAAAATTGAATGCAAGGTATGGAGATTTCCCATATACCCTCTGTCCCTACATGAGTCCAGCCTTCTACGGCTTTTTCACATGAACTGCTAACAGAGCAGGCCTACCCTTTCCTGAACTCATTTAATATTGAGGTTAACATCAGTGAACACTGATATATTTATGCCATTAATTTAATATCTGTTGAATTTCATTTTATTGCTGTCACCTCATTGTCAAAGAATGGAGGGCCATCCGTTATTCTTCAGCCTCTTCAACTGACCTTTGTGTACAGAGTGGGGGTTTCTGCAGTGTCACAGGAAGACTTCTGAGAAGTCCCAAAATGCTCAGTAAACAAAAACATTTGGAGAAAGATCTATGCATTGCAGAAGGAAGTCTCTCTAACCAAAGTCTCATAACTAGCATTCTTGTGGTGAAAAAAGATTGTTTTAGTAAGATTTTATTATTGAGATGATTGATCGAGTGAAGTATTTTTAGCATTAATAGATATTTTCATTTCTAGAGAGTCGCAAAGATAATTGCAGTTCCAAACTTTGGAAATAATTTTCTATGTTCTGAGCATTTATCATGGATTTTTTTAAAATTGAAACACTTTTTCAATGAAACAACACCTACATTACGCATCATGTGATGAGACTTTTTCCAAAGAAAAAGCCAACTGAGCCTAAAAACGAGGATGTAGCATGCTGAAGCATGCAAAAGGGCTACTTTATTTTTGGCCTCTCCAAAAGAAGTCAGAGGTGGCCAAGTACATGAGATGTGGTACCCCTCGTCTCCAACAAGCACAGATTAACCAAGAATTCTTTGGTTGCAAGTGTCACAAGCCCATTACTGATTGGCTTCCCCCCAAAAAAGAGAATTTATTGATTTACATAGTAATTAAAACATCCAGAAGTTAGTTTCAGCAATTCCACTTCTGTGTATGTCCTCAGACACGCATGAAGGTGTCAGTGGCAGCACTGGTGATGGTAGCAGGAAGCTCTGGTCAACCTCAGAGCCCTAGCCACAGTCAGACCAAGGAGCTATATATAGTAATGTGGTGATCACTTCAAAACACAGTATTGGGTTAAAACCCCAAAAAAGGAAGTCTCATTGAAGTCTACAATACCATGCTATTTAAAAACACATACATACACAAAATGATACCAATATATGTTCTTGGATAGGCATGAACCTTTGAAAATTACATAAACACATTTAAGTAGGTGCCTACAGTGAGAGGAAGATGAGAGAAGGGATGGGGGATGAAGGGAAACAATAATCTTTTTGAATGAGAAGTACTTTTTGTACACCAATAGTGATACTATGTAGATGCCAATAATTGAAGAGTACAATTAATTCAACTCTGTGTACTGATAGTCCAGGAAAAACAAAACAAAAAAGATCCATGGCTCTTGTTTTTTTAAACCAATAAGCATGAATCTGGTAGTCTCTGTCTCTCAACTCTTTTGTCTCTGGATTAGCTTCCTTCTCCAGTAGGCTTTCTCCACACGGAGAGAGGAAGGAGAATCCTGAAAGCCACAGGCACACATGGTGTTTACTGTTCACAATCTCAGGAAGAGAAAAGCTTTCAACATTTCTACCCCATCTGTGGACAAAGGACTCTGCTTGCCCCTGATTGAGTCACGTGCCCACCTCTAGACCCATCACTGCCACCTGGAAACAGGTTACTATAATGGGTCTGCTGCTCATGCACCTGTTTTTGAGATAGGGGAGATGAGGCCCTTTGATTGGCAGCCCCACTAGTACATGCCACCTCTCACTAGAGCAAAGCACCTCTAGCATAGTTCTGGGGTCCAAAGAAGCACCAAACGGTTCAAATTCAGAGGTGTATTTACTCTAACAAAAACTTGGTCATTAATCAAGCTAGACTGTATAGGGTGCAATCAGCAAATAGTTTTATTATATTTTTCTCCCATTCCTGTCCTTTAACCTGATCTGTTCTGTCTCCCTTTCCTGCCCCCAGACGATACCTTGGGCAAACTCCAGTGCTTTCTGCTTTTCTAGCAGTCTTATTCAAAGCTGTTATACAGGTCCAATCTTCTTCAATATCCAAACATCACTCTTTGTTCTTCTTCAAATCTTCCTCCCATACATTGCATGTCAGGTCTTACCAAGCCCCAGGAACCTGCAATAGGGAAGTGGGGTATAGTCCTTATTCCAGCCACACCCGAATCACAGGGATAGAGGAGAAAGGAGAAGTAAAGAAGTAAAAAGTTCTTCATTATTTAGCTGGTACTGTTTTACTTGGCCATTGACTTGCTATGTGGGACAGATGTTAAAATGTCAGCTGACTCTCTCTTAGAGAAAGCCTATACGTGTTCTTTAGAAAAACCCTCAACCTCCACCGGGGATCTCCAGCACTTTCCTGTTCCCTCGGGTGGATCACATACTCTCTCCTACTGACCACAAATGATTCTCACTCAGCTCTTGTTCAGATAATAATCCCCTACACAGACAGTGTTTGGGGCAGACTCTTCTCGAGATGGTCAGATCTCCCATGGTGTCCGCTCTAGTGCTTGGGAAGCACCGTGAACACCCTGCTCACTATGGAATTGTAACTTACACCTGCTACACTCTCTTCTCTTTGCTCTGAAGGGTAGCTCCAGCCAATCTTATGTCTTGGTGAGTCGAAGATTCCACTACTGCACTCACAAACTCCAGGGAACAAAGGTGAAATTCTCCAAAGACCATAATAAAGCACGTGCATGCATATTATAGCAGCATTCTTCTTAAGAGTCTAAAATTTGAAACAACCCAAATGTCCATCAACAGCTGCATGAATAAATGAATCATGGTAAGTCAGCCACATACATACTAACAGCTTCTACAACATGGATGAGCCTTGAAAACATTATTCTAAGTGAAAGCAGTCAGACACAAAAAGCCACGTATTGTATGATTCCATTCAAATGAAATACTCAGAATAGACAAATCCATAGAGACAGAAAGCAGATTAGTGACTGCCAGGGGTGGGAAAGAGGAGCGATGGGGAGTGACTGCTAATGAGCCGAGGATTTCTTTTGGAGGTGATAACAATGTTCTAAAATTAGATAGTGGTAATGGTTGTGCAACTCTGTGAATATACTAAAACCACTGAATTATACACTTTAAAATGGTGACTTTGATAATATATGAATTATATCTCAATAAAGCTATTATTTTCAAAAAAATTTTCACAAGGAAAATTTTGGAGGTGAGAGAGGGAGCCACAGTTTGTAGACACAGTTTTAGGCACCTCTTAGCAAGCCCAGACATTAGCCTAGTCCCCCTCAATAGCAGGTGGGGGGACTTGCACTCTGTTGGGGTGCACTCTGCTGTAGAGTCTCAGCCTGAGACCACAGGAAATTTCCAACTAACAATTTTATGCTTGGTTCTTTTTTCAGGCTCTAAGAGTAACCAAGATGCTTATGGTGTTCTCATCAACCTTTGTAAGGGAAATTCATTTTTCCAAATTTTTAGCAGAGTTAGGAATCTCACCCATACAGAAACTCTCACTGTCTTTCAAAAAGTAAGGATACTTTACCACTTTGTGCTCTCTGAAATACAGGGAGGATATTGACTAAATAAAGTTACTGGGACTACCTGAAGCCCTGGTAGCTTAACCTACCTAATACAGACCTAATACAGAGAGGTTGTTTCTCTCTTTCTTTCTTTCTTTTTTTTTTCTTTTCAGACAGTCTTACTCTGTTGCCCTGAGTAGAGTGCTGTGGTGTCATAGCTCACAGCAACCTTAAACTCTTGGGCTCAAGAGATCATCTTGCCTCAGCCTCCCAAGTAGTTGGGACTACAGGAAAGAGGTTGTTTCTTATTTTGCTCAACATATAGTAGAATCATGCAAATGTTTCCACTGTAGATATGTTGATGACTACAACAATTGTTACAGTTTTAGGAGGAATATGCTTTATTCATCAACAATTTTACTGAGGGTCTATTATTACTGGGTACTCAATGACAAAGGTGAATGTCACAGGCAGGCTCCTTGCCTACAGTTGAGCTGTGTTTCAATGGTTCTGTGAAGCTTCTATCAGTGATTACCAGTGAGTAAGAGATGATGGCTCTAGCAAATACTATAAGTAGCAATACATAATCAATAGAAGAGCTTAACTTTTAAAATTGTAATATAGAAGCATACACACACTAACACGCCATGGTATGAGCATTAGAATTGAAATCTTTCAAGGTTATTTTTTGCAACAGACATTCTTGTAGTCATACCCATTTTTGATTAAGTATTAGTGTCATAACCTTGTACTTGAACTCTTAGTCTCAAACAATCCTCTTGCCCCCGCCTCCCAAATTACGGGGATTACAGGCTTGCAACACCATGCCCAGCCAACAGTGGCGTCATCATATCTCACTGCAACCTCAAACTCCTGGGCTCTTGCCTCAGCCTCCTGGGACTACAGGTGCCTGCCACAGTGCCCAACTAATTTTTCTATTTGGGGGCAGGGCAGTCTGACTCTTGCTCAGGCTGGTCTCAAACTCCTGGCCTCAAGCAATCATCCTGTCTCTGCTTCCCAGGGTGCTAGGATTACAGATACAAAAGCACTACTGTGCCCAGTCCCATAACATTGTGACTAATGCAAAAAAGAAAGAAAAATTCTCCCCTTCCCAAAATGTTACAGTAAGACCCTCATGCAAAGATTAATAAATCTATGTTTTTTTCAAAAGGCACTGCAGTTTTGCATTCATACAGTGGTTATAATTTGAAAGTTTTTTGTTTTGTTTTGTTTTTAATTGTAATGGTGGCCAGGCACAGTAGCTCACACCTGTTAATCCTAGCACTTTGGGAAGCCAAGGCAGAGGACCACTTGACTTTAGGAATTCAAAACCAGCCTGAGCAAGAGAGAGACACCATCTCTACTAAAAATAGAAAATTTGGGCGGTGCCTGTGGCTCAAAGGATTAGGGCACCGGCCCCATATGCCAGAGGTGGTGGGTTCAAACCCAGCCCCGGCCAAAAACCTCAAAAAAAAAAAAAGAAAAAGAAAATTAGCCAGGCATTCTGTAGTCCCAGCTACTCAGGAGGCTGAGGCCAGAGGATTGCTGAACCCAGGAGTGTGCAGTGAGTTAGGCTGACTCCAAGGTATTCTAGCCTGTGGCAACAGAGTAAGACTTCGTCTCGAATAACAATAACAATAATAATAGTATTCTAATGGTTACCACATTTCTATTACCCAACATATAGCGAATCTTCAAAATTGATGTCCAGTTTGTTTCTCTCCTTAAAGGAGATCCTTTCCTACCTTCTCCCTATTTGCATTGAACTCTATTTGCAATCACTCTAGCAGAGGTAGAAATCTTACCCATACAGAAACTCTACCAGCTGGGACTTGCCTCCTCACTCTACCTAGGATGAACATCCATTACATCTTTTCAAAAACAAATCATCTCTTTATACGTGCTCAGTTCCCTGGTTCTCCCAGCCCAGCAACACCCCTCATTTTGAGATTGCTTGGCCTCAACTCTCGACAACAAAGGAGTCCTTAGGGGTGTGTGTGTGTGTGTGTGTGTGTGTTCATTTCCTCATCTGTCAGAGGTTGAGAAGAGAAGGCAAATATGAATATACCTGCTTAAACAAATGTCATACAGACTTAGGACTAGAAAAAAATCTTAAATCTAGATCCTTTACTTTTCAGATGAAGAAACCAACCTGGAGAGATTAAGTAATTTGCCTGGAGGCACAGTTACTAGTGGAAAATCCCAGTGCTGCCAACAGCTCATGATCTTCTGGCCCCTCCCCAGGCCCTTTTTACTTCAACCTCCTACAGCCTTTCCCTGAACCATCATTTCCTCATCGGTAGCACAGGAATAATAACAGTTCTGCTTACTTCATAGGGACTGTTGGGAGAATTAATGAGACAGCGAATGTGAATGTGCTTTAAAACGCTTGCAAATGTCAGAGACTATTTAAAAATGAAAATTATTTCAATCAAGAAAATAAATTGTATCATAAAAAAATGGATAATAAAATAATTCACAAATGAGAAATACTCTGCAGATGACTTCTAGCACTTATAATTAAGTTTTCAATTAAATCTAAGTACCAAACAGAACTGAAGGGAAAATAAGATCATCCTCTGTGCATGGGGCTAAAAGAAATCAGCATGTGCCTAATGGAAATTAGGCAGCTACATGGAGCCTAATGAAAATTAGGTTATGTCACTAAAAGCAGGGGATTACACCCTGCCCTTTATTTTCCTTCCACTATTGACTCACTTTCATGACACCCTCATCAGTAATGGAGCTTTGAGGTTATTATCGTAATGGAGATTATTACATTTTCTTATCCAAGAGGAAAGTGGTCATGTTCAACAGAAGTGAATCTAAGCAAATTCCTTGGGCTGGCATTTAAACTATATCCAAGGTTTGGAAAACTCTGAGAAGTAAAAAACAGAATGGGAGAAAGCAGAGGGGAAACCCAGGACTTCCTGAAATGATTAACCTGCCTACAAATACTAAGAAAGAAAAAGAGGTAGAAAGAACTAAAGTTAACCCAGGCACAATGGCTCATGGCAGGAAGAGCCCAAGAGTTGGAGTCCAGCAACTCAAACTTGGCTGGGCAACATAGCAACATGTCCCAACCCCCCTTCTTTTAAAAAGTGGTTTTCTTAATTTAAAAAAAAAAAAACTGAATTTTAAAAACCAGAACCACAATATTATGACTTCATTATAGTAATTTACTAGCAGTGTGGGACAACTGCATGACTGGTATCAATGAAGACAAATTAGTAAAGGAATATCCTTAACTTGGATATCAAGAAGAGGAAGTGCTTACACAGAAAACTTCATATACGCAACCCCTCCAAGTCCACATAAGCCCATCCACAGTTATTTATTACAAGCTACTTCCTAATACACACACCCCAAAATTCCCTTGAAGTAGTCAACTAAACAAGGTCACTTTACGAGCAGCACAGACAATGTGTGACTGAGCCCTTCTTCCTTCTTTCTGTCAGTAGAGAAGATAAAGTGGAGGCATAACAAGCCCTAAGTGAGATAATAAAACCAGAGATTAAACACTTGCCCTGAGGGCCAGGCAGCTACCTGGGAAGCTGTCAATTAGAAGCACCAGCCAGATGCGCAGGGCCTGGTGTCAGGAGAGTGAAATGATAGGCAGGTGGGTGGCTGCATGGATGGCAGGAGCACAGCAATGGAGAATGTTACTGGAGCAAGTAACATTCAGAAATCCAGGCAGCAAAAGAGGCAGGTGGCTGGTAGCTAGATCCCTCCTTGTACAATGAAGTTCAAGGGCAGACTGGCAAGATCAAGGCAGAGCCTCTGCTCCAGAACTGAGCACCTGACCAGAAATTAAAGCAGAGACTAAGCATGCAGGAAAAGAACACAAAGGTCCCATTTACTACGATAAACATACAAGATCAAAGTTTGATCCCAGGAACAAGACAAGTCTCAAGACTGGAAATAAGGTACAAGATCAGGACAGGCTGGTCTGTGCTAATGCTGCATTTTACAAGTAAGGAAATTAGTCATACAGAAGTTAAGTAACTCGTCTGAGGTCACACAGCTAGTAAGTGGCAGAACAAGAATTTGAACCCAAGCACTCAGCCTCAAAGTCTATGTTTTCTATCCACTACTCCACCATTTTCCTGCCTTTGTCATGATCCTTCTGTTTCTCTTCCCTCCAAAGTCCAAGATATGGTCCTTTCTATCAAGAACTGCAGTTATCTTTATATCTCCACACCTAGCACAATGCCTGGTACATAGTGGGACTTAATAAATGCGTAATGGATAGATAAATGAATGAATAAACAAATGTGTGCCCGCATATTAAATGCATACCCAGCAGGAACTGCAGGGTCTTTGACAGAACAACAAGGGGATTCAGTCAGTGTAATCTGCAAGACTGTGGGACAGAAAGCAGCCAGCATCCAAAATAGCGAGTGGCTAGCGGAGCTGCCGCAGGGGGGAGGTGTTAGGGATATGGCTCATAACAGGAGCTGTGGATCAGGAGCTTAAAAAAGTAGCTGAGGTCAGAGGAGGTTGAAGCGCAGGAAATGGTTGTACAATGATCGGCTACTTGTAAATGCCCCACCTCTCACTTGCTCTTTGGTATTTTAGATGTTCTGCCCCACACCCGAGAGATTATATGGATTTGGTCAACCACAATGTGTGTGCAGAAATGACTATCACATAGATCATTGTCAGTAGTCTTATGTGATTGGCACACAACCACCTCTGGATCAAGCCAGCTATAATAAGCACAGCTTGAATTCAACCATCAAAAGGACATAACGATATTAAATATAGAAATGATCTGCCTAAAAGCCATAAAGGTCACTTCTGAGAAAGTCTTCATAAATGTTTGAACATTTAATGGGCCCTTTTCTGCTTCTGTGCACAGATATGGATGTCTCTAGGAGTTAAGGTGGACAAATGGCACATCCCCATATTTCTTCCTCTCTTATAAATCCCTCTCTGACCAGAGGCATCAAACTAGACTATGAGTCAGTAGTTAGCATCACTTGTAGTTTCAAGGAAGGAAAAAATAGAAAATAGCTAATGTTTATTGAGCACTTACTTGGTGCTGGGTGTTATTCTAGGTGCCTCACATATATAAACTTACTGAAACCTCACGACAACACCCATTTAAGAAAGAGGCATAGTCAACATAGGCAATTTGTCCAAGGTCACTTGCCACTGACGGATAGAGGTAACCATAACTCCTTGCTGATCTTCTGCTCTTACTACAGCAAGTTTGAAATGACTAAAACATAAAACTGGCTTCAAGCAGCCACACTCAACTCATCTTCAGATATTACCCATTGGGAGCCCACAGGCTGTATATATGCTGCAGATTTTGCTAACTCACCCAGAAGCCTTATCCTCTAAGTTTAATAGATGTAAAGGAGTGTAAGAATCTCAAAGAGCTTCCATAGAGGCACATTATAGTCTGAAGATAGAGCCTTCTCTAACCAGAGGTGGGGCAAAAACAGACCCAAGAAATATTCTCTCTAAGTTATGACAATGAACTCTGCTTCATGCTAGCGATCAGCAAAATCTTCTATTTAAAGTGACTGGGGTTTTTTGTTGTTTTTTTGTTCCAAGCCACTGTTACTCTCCCTATTGCTCTCCAATATGCTTTCTTCAGGCCAAACTTATTTTAATTAGAGGATGCCTCCACAGAACAAGGAAGCCTTTGGCACTGAATTTCCACTTTGGCAAGAAATCAGAGTAAGAAGGCTCTCCTCGGCCCATGTGGACCAAGCCCATCCAAAGCAAACAGTTCCCATAACTGTTGACGGTAGAACAAGTTTCTTCCTTTAAACAGGACAAATGTGGAAAATCACCCACCCAGACATTGCTTGTTGTTTTAACACTTCTGAAATTCAGGGAGGAGGCCATCCTCATCCAGAGATCCAGCCCTCTTCAAGTGGGAAACACACAATTGGGAAACACGTCAAATGTCCTAGGAAAGGCAGTGAAGATTTCACTGTTTCTCCAAAAACACGTTTTTATGTAATTACTTAAACAGCAACTGTGTTTCATACCTCCACCTAAACAGCACCTCCTGGCCCAGCTTTGAAATTCTCTCTGCTTTTCTGTGACACCACCCAGAGGAATTTCATAATTTGCCTGTGTCCCTCTGGTCTGACCTTGGCAAGACCAGGGAAAGACCTTGGTGAGTAGCCTCCCAGTCATTGGCTTCCTCTGCTGGATTATTCTAGCTTTCCAGTTATAAATAAGCACTACTGCATTATAACTGAAATACTTTGAGACAACCAGTAATGTGTGCTGAATTATTTAAGAAAAATATTTGCAAGTATGCGCAGGCCCATGTCTGAAATTTGGTCATCCAAATCGAGACATCTGGATAATAAAGAAGGTTAGTTGACATTTTATAAGCCATGGGGCAAGGTCAATCAGTGTAATAACTGTGGCATAGGCCAGGACATGAGTGATTTGGATGAAGCTAAATGGATTTGAACAGTTCTCTTTTTTCTAGTGTCTTAGTGTCAGGCTTCCCTGATATGAGCTTGATTGAGCTTTTAATGCTTTAAATTCTGAAATGACTAAGCCAATTAAAATAGTAGATTGTATTAAATGTATTAGGAATAGCAAAACAATGTTCAAATCTTATTTATAATGGAACCTATTTGTAGAAATGAAAAAGACCGTACACAAAGACAGAAATTGCCCACTTAAATCTCCATGTTGCTACACTGTTAAAAGGAGGTAGGGGGAAGGCAGTCTGGAGCAGCAATCTTTTTTTTTTTTTAAGTTAATTAATTTATTTTTTATTGTTGGGGATTCATTGAGGGTACAAGAAACCAGGTTACACTGATTGCATTGGAAGCAGCAATCTTTATTTATTTATTTTTTTTATTAAGTCATAACTGTGTACAATGATTCAGGCTTGGAGTACAGTGTGCGGGCTTCCCATACAATCGGAGATATTTTTTTCCACCTGATTAATGTAACATTCATGATATTTTCTCATTTACTATGTCAGCAATCTTTAAAAACAGCTTACTTAACTTACGTTTGAAATACAGTAGGTATTCATTCAGATGCCTTCTAGGAGATAATTCTTGATTATCCAAGATCCTGACAATTAATGATCCAGGAAAAAGAAATGATCATGCAAACCCCAGCTCTACCCTTACACGTGTGCAACTAAGAAGGAGAAGTGGACATCGTCTGCCTCTCTTTACCCTGAAGTGAAAGCCTGACAGTGGACGTCAGCTCTGCTGTCAGATTGGCTAATGGGCCGGCGTGTGCCAGTGGCAGCTGCACGTGCCTCCAGAAAACTCTCCCTCTCCCCCACAGATCAGCTTTTGTACTCCTAATCCTGGGAATCAGGGTGGTATAATGGGACTACAACTCTGCTGTGTCAGTCTGAGAAATAAACAGCACCAACTCCAGGCCCCAGAACTAACCATCTGTTTATAATTCCAAAGAGCCCTAAAACTGCAAATATGTTCACCTTTGTATATATCTTTCATGAGACTTGCTTAAACTGAAAAAAAAAATCTATTTTTCTAAGATGCTGCTGCTTCAATTCTTTTTAAAAGTAGGGGAGATAAATTGCAAAGAGCTTTGGCTATTTTTTAAAAAGAGAATTTTTAGTTTTAAACAGAGGTAAAAAATTTTTTTAAATTATAATTAATGCCAGATTATTTACAATTATAAACAGAATTTGGAGGCATATGCAATGAATCATTAATACTCTAATGACTATTACTTCCATGTTTTTACTTTGTTTTATTAAGTGCTCAGTATTGGTCTCCATTCACTATTATTTCATACTGTCATTTGCAGAACACTATAAGGAGGCTGAGGTAAGATTACTTGAGCCCAAGAGTTTGAGGTTGCTGTGAGCTATGATGACACCATAGCACTCTACCCAGGGTGACAGAGTGAGACTCTGTCTCAAAAAAAAAAAAAAAACATAATCATTCTATTAATCACATTTATTATAAGTCCTCAATGCCGGATGTGATTCTCATACATGATAATGAACAGTGATTGCAATCTTTTAGTAATTTTGTCCATGTATAGACCCCAGCTTTCTCTCTCAGGCTACCCTGAATACATCCACCACAACAAACCAGAGCCAGAAATTTCACTTTGAGTCAGTTGTGTTTGTTTTCTGTTTATTTATAAACCCTGCTGCTGTTACAGTCAGTTAGTCACACCAGTCCTTCTGAGTCCAACAGTTGGCAGAAACCAGTATTTCTTGTTCCTCACTGCCTGTGGAACCTTACAAGCGCTGATTCACACTAATCAGGGATCTGTGCAGACTGGCTCAGATAATCCCCGGTAGAACTGGTCATTCTAGCTTGCTTTATCAGCCAAGAGTGGTGCCAGCCAATGTGTTGAACTCTGTAGAGGTTATGTCTCTCTTATCAGTATTGACTAGGCAATAGCTTTCACCACTACCCCTGACTCTACCAGGAAAAAAATATACTCAACTTCAGAGCAGTTTCTCAACCACACATGTCCTAGGCTCTGACCGTCAAATGTCAACAGGGTCAATATAATCACACTTCTGCCAACTCACAGAATACACATCTGTGTTCTGTCCTCAGTGTTCTTTCTCTGAATCTAGCCTTCCTATTCATGTATTTCTACTGTTCGTTAGGGGCCAGAGATTTTTCCAGGGAATCCTCTGCTAAAGGACTGGAGGAGTGATCAAAGTTTTAGTAACCCAGAGACATAATGTTTCTTCTGGGTTATGAACTTGTCACCCCTCATTTAACTCTGGACAATTCTTATATAAGAGCTTTCAGAGAGAAGGAAAAAGATCTGATTCCACAGAAACTGGGGTTGATGATACAAGTGGCAATATTCTCCCTTGAGTAAGAATTAAATCAACATACTAGTTGAAACAAGAACAGTCCTGGTATATTTTGATTTTGAAAATGCACCATTGCTATCAAGTATATGACAGAAAGGATTTGTTCATTTTTTAATTATTATAGGTACTTAATAGTTGTATATATTTATAGGGTACATGTGTATATATTTTTTTATATATTTTTTATTTTTTAGCATTTTTTATATTTATTTATTTATTTAGCATTTTTTAATTAAATCATAGCTGTGTACATTAGTGCAATCGTGGAGTACAATGTGCTGGCTTCATATACAATCTGAAATATTTTCATCAAACTGTTTAACATAGCCTTCATAGCATTTTCTTAGTTATTGTATGAAGACATTTGTATTCTGCATTTAGTAAGTTTCATCTGTACCCTTCTAAGATGCACCGTAGGTGTCATCCCACCAATTACCCTCCCTCCACCCATCCTCACCCACTCCCCTCCCCTCCCATGCCCCTTTCCCCATATTCTTGTGCTATAATTGGGTTATAGCCTTCATATGAAAGCTATAAATTAGCTTCATAGTAGGGCTGAGTACATTGGATACTTTTTCTTCCATTCTTGAGATACTTTGCTAAGAATAATATGTTCCAGCTCCATCCATGTAAACATGAAAGAGGTAAAGTCTCCATCTTTCTTTAAGGATGCGAAATGTTCCATGGTATACATGTACCACAATTTGTTAATCCATTCGTGGATCAATGGGCACTTGGGCTTCTTCCATGACTTAGCAATTATGAATTGTGCTGCAGTAAACTTTCTGGTACAGTTATCTTTGTTATAATGTGGTTTTTGGTCTTCTGGGTATATACCTAGTAAAGGAATTATAGGATCAAATGGCAGGTCTATTTTTAGATCTCTAAGTATTCTCCAAACATCCTTCCAAAAGGAACATATTAGTTTGCATTCCCACCAGCAATGTAGAAGTGTTCCCTTTTCTCCACATCCACGCCAGCATCTCTGGTTTTGTGATTTTGTGATGTGGGCTAATCTTACTGGAGTTAGGTGATATCTCAAAGTAGTTCTGATTTGCATTTCTCTGATGATTAAGGATGGTGAGCATTTTTTCATGTGTCTGTATGCCATGCGCCTGGCTTCTTTGGAGAAGTTTCTCTTCAAGTCTTTTGCCCACCCTGGGGACAAGAACAAGATGGGATCACTTGTTCTTTTCTTGCTAGTATGTTTGAGTTCTCTTTGGATTCTGGTTATTAAACCTTTGTTGGAGGCATAACCTGCAAATATCTTCTCCCATTCTGAGGGCTGACTGCTTGCTTTACTTACTGTGTTCTTGGCTGTGCAGAAGCTTTTTAGTTTGATCAGGTCCCAGTAGTGTATTTTTGGTGCTGCTTCAATTGCCTGGGGAGTCCTCTTCATAAAATATTCACCCAGGCTGATTCCTTCAAGAGTTTTCCCTGCACTTTCTTCTAGTATTTTTATAGTTTCATGTCTTAAGTTTAAATCTTTAATCCAGCGAGAATCTATCTTAGTTAATGGTGAAAGGTGTGGATCCAATTTCAGTCTTCTACAGGTCACCAGCCAGTTCACACAGCACCATTTGTTAAATAGGGAATCTTTTCCCCACTGAATGTTTTTAATTGGCTTGTCAAGAAACAAATAATGGTAAGTAGCTGGGTTCATCTCTTGGTTCTCTATTCTGTTCCAAACATCTACTTCTCTGTTTTTGTGCCAGTACCATGCTGTTTTGATCACTATTGATTTCTACTATAGTCTTAGGTCTGGTAGCGTGATTCCTCCTGCTTTGTTTTTATTTCTAAGTAATGTCTTGGCTATTCGAGGCTTTTTCTGATTCCATATAAAATGAAGTATTATTTTTTCGAGATCTTTAAAATATGACAATGGAGCTTTAATAGGGATTGCATTAAAATTGTATATTGCTTTGGGTAGTATGGACATTTTAACAATGTTGATTCTTCCCAGCCATGAGCATGGTATGTTGTTCCATTTGTTGACATGTTCAGCTATTTCTTTTCTTAGAATTTCATAGTTCTCTTTTTTTTTTGTTTGAGACAGAGCCTCAAGCTGTCACCCTGGATAGAGTGCCGTGGCATCACAGCTCACAGCAACCTCCAATTCCTGGGCTCAAGCGAGTCTCTTGCCTCCACCTCCCAAGTCGCTGGGACTACAGGCGCCCACCACAACGCCCGGCCATTTTTTGGATGCAGCCGTCATTGTTGTTTGGCGGGCCCAGGCTGGATTCGAACCTGCTAGCTCAGGTGTACGTGGCTGGCGCCTTACCCCGTAGAGCCACAGGTGCCAAGCCTCATAGTTCTCTTTATAGAGATCTTTCATGTCCTTTGTTAGGTAAACTCCCAAATATTTCATCTTCTTTGGCACTACTGTGAAAGGAAGAGTCCTTGACTATTTTTTCAGCTTGGCTATTGTTGGTATATATAAAGGCTACAGATTTATGAGTGTTGATTTTGTAGTCTGAGACATTGCTGTATTCCTTGATCACTTCTAAAAGTTTTGTAGTAGAATCCCTGGTGTTTTCCAGGTATACAAACATATCATCTGCAAAGAGTGAAAGTTTGATCTCTTCTGACCCTATATGGATACCCTTGATCACCTTTTCTTCCCTAATTGCAATGGCTGAAACTTCCATTACGATGTTAAAGAGCAATGGAGACAATGGACATCCTTGCCTGGTTCCTGATCTAAGTGGAAATGATTTCAATTTAACTCCATTCAGTACGATATTGGCTGTGGGTATGCTGTAGATGACCTCTATCAGTTTAAGAAATGTCCCTTCTATACCAATTTTCTTAAGTGTTCTGATCATGAAGGGATGCGGGATATTATCAAAAGCTTTTTCTTTGTCAATTGAGACTATCATATGGTCTTTCTTTTTTAATTTGTATATGTGCTGAATTACATATATAGATTTACGTATATTGAACCAGCCTTGAGACCCTGGGATAAAGCCCATTTGGTCATGGTGTATAATTTGTTTGATGTTTTGTTGGATTCTGTTTGTTAGGATCTTATTGAATATTTTTGCATCAATATTCATTAGTGATATTGGTCTATAGTTTTCTTTTCTTGTTGGGTCTTTTCCTGGTTTGGGGATCAAGGTGATGTTTACTTCATAGAATGTGCTGGGTAGTATTCCTTCTTTTTCTATATTTTGGAAAAGGTTGAATAATATAGGTA
>CAUYRH010003072.1:0-37795 GCA_963574655.1 Perodicticus potto
TTTTTTTGAGACAGAGCCTCAAGCCGTCACCCTGGATAGAGTGTCATGGCATCACAGCTCACAGCAACCTCCAATTCCTGGGTGCAAGCAAGTCTTCTGCCTCTGCCTCCCAAGCAGCTGGGACCACAGGCGTCCGCCACAACGCCTGGCCATTTCTTGGTTGCAACCACTATTGTTGTTTGGCGGGCCCGGGCTGGATTCGAACCCGCCAGCTCAGGTGTACGTGACTGGTGCCCTTTGAGCCACAGGCACCGAGCCAGTGAAACATTCTTAATCTTTCAAACTATTCCTTTAATTTCGTGAAAGAAGACTTATATATATTTTTGGAAGAGGGAGATTCTTAGCAATCTTTTTCTCTTGAGACAGAGTCTGCTCTGTCACCCTGAGTAGAATTCAGTAGCCATCATAGATCACTGCAACCTCAAACTCCTGGGCTCCAGTGGTCTGCCTGCCCCAGCCCTCTGAATATCTGAGACTATAGGTGTGTACCACCTCACCTATACTTGGCTAATTTTTTTTCTATATTTTCTTTTTTTTTTTTTAACCCACCACGTCCGGCATATGAGGCCAGTGTCCTACTCCTTTGAGCCACAGGTGCCGCCCTTTTTTTTCTATATTTTGTAGAGACGAGGTCTTGCTCTTGCTCAGGGTGGCAGCCTTAATCTCCTGACCTCAAGTATTTATCCACCCCAACCTACCAGATTGCTAGTATTACAGGTGTGAGCCATTTTGGCAACCCAGCCCAGCAGTTGTTTCCTTGACCGTGAGAAGATTAAATAAGGAGGAAGAAAAATTATAAATGAACATAATGAACTTGCCAATAAGACATTGCAAAGGCCTACTGTTAAATATTTGGGA
This sequence comes from Perodicticus potto, assembly GCA_963574655.1. Taxonomy (NCBI): domain Eukaryota; kingdom Metazoa; phylum Chordata; class Mammalia; order Primates; family Lorisidae; genus Perodicticus; species Perodicticus potto. The sequence goes on from CAUYRH010003072.1 coordinate 859, forward strand.
TTCTCTCTACTGAGATTTTTTGAAAAGGAATCCAGACAGCTGCCAAATTTGAGTGATTTAAGTTAGTAGCTTATCAAATTCATTGGTATCAGGAATTCTTAGACTCTTAAAAATAATTGAAGACTCCAACGAACTTTCTATTTACTTTTGCTATGTCTACTTACCATATTAGAGATTAAAGCTTTAAAAAGTGTTTATCGATTGAAAATTAGCATAATAGACCAAATATATGTTAGATCAATAACATGTTTTATGAAAAAGTAACTATTTCCCAAAACAAATTTTAAAAATTTATTGAGAAGAGTATTTTTACATTTTTGTAGATATCCTTAATGTCTAATCCAAATAAATAGATTCTTATATCTGCTTCTGCCATCTATTATAATATACTATTTGCAGTGAAATACTGCATATGAAGAAAATCTTGCCTCATACAAATAGGCAAAAGGAAGTAGCTTGCAGGCCACTACAGAAGATCTTGAGTACTCTCAAGGGTTTTCATACCACATTTTTGAGAACCATCATTTTAGGTTTTTGCTATAGTCCACAGACCAGCAGAATCAGCATCTTAGGACTTTTGCATTTAATGTAAAAATTTGACCCCATCCCAGGCCAGTTGTTAAATCAACATGCTTTTTTTATAGAGTCCAAGAGTGGTTCATATGTACATTAAAGTTTGTGAAGTATGAGCTAGGTCATTAATCCTATAAGGTCTCTTTGTTCTGTGTACCTTATTTTTAGTTAATTAAAGAAAAAGTAGGCAATACTAAAATGTCATCTGAATAAATTATTATTCAGTCAGGGAACCTTCTAACTGGTATTTAAAGTTAGCAAAGTGATTTAAAAATGTAAAAATAGCATTTTTCTGTCTTTTTAGTTGTTGCTTCTTTAAAAAGCAAAATAATAAATCAAGCTGTAGGAAAGATGGAATAAAAACCTTAGAGTATGTTAATTGGAACTGTATTAGTATGTTAATTGGAACTTATTATCTAAGGATACTGTAGGTGGCATTCATTTATGCTTTATTTTTCCTCTAAGATGTGTAAATTTAGTTCTGCATGCTCTGTAGTCCTTGATTCTGTATTGTCAATTACTATACAACTTGTCTAGGAGATACTGTCTTGATTTTATCAACCTCCATTCTCATCTTTTGGCTTCTAGTAAAGGATAAAAAGAGCTGTGTTCTCGATTAACTTTTTACAAGTGTTTTCTTACATTTTGGGTACTGAGATAGAAGTGGGGGATTTTAAAGTGCACCTACTCAGTAGAACGACTTACACTGTAATAAGTCTTAATGTTATATTAGTTTCCGCCAGCTTAACTATTGTATGTTTATGAAGAAAGCATCCTCAAGTTCTCCATTGGGAGAGGTCTTGGAGCTCCTTAATACAAACACACATGAACATACAATCCCAGACTCTCTAGATTTATGATTTTCATGCCAAGTCTACTTTCTATATCCTGGCTTTTAGTACCTCAGTAGACCACAGCACTCCTCCCTCCATGCACATACACAAAGGGACTTCTCTAGTTTTGGCACTAACTTAGGAAAAGGATACTAAGAAATTATCTGTATTTAACAGCTGAGGATTACCTTTGTAGGTCTGAAGATCAGAGAATGTTAGGGATTTGAACTATAAATTCTAGTTCTCCACTTCTTTTATTTTAACATTTATTCTTATTTAACAGCCAGGTTGAGGATATAGCAGTGAATAAGATGTAAACTAATATTCTCCTCAAGATTTTATAATCTAATAGGGAAGTTAGGCTTATTGCAGTAGTAATTACATTAAACCAGAGGGATATTGTAGACATGAAGTAGGGGTTTGTTTTTTGTTTTTTTTGTTTTGTTTTTGAGACAGAGTCTTAAGCTGTCACCCTGGGTAGAGTACCATGGCATCACAGCTCACAGCAACCTCAAACTCTTGGGATTAAGCAATTCACTTGCCTCAGCCTCCCAAGTAGCTGGGACTACAGGCGCTTACCACAATGCTCGGCTATTCTTTTTTTGGGGGGTGGGGGTGTAGTTGTCGTTGTTTGGCAGGCCCAGGCTGGATTGGAACCTGCTAGCTTCCGTGTATGTGGCTGGCTCCCTAGCTGCTTGAACTACAAGCACTGAGCCATGAAGTAGGAGGTTTTATTTTTATTTTCTTGGGGGGTTTTGGTTTTTTTTTTTTAAGAGACAGTCTCACTTTGTCGCCCTTGGTAGAGTGCCATGGCTTCACAGCTCACAGCAACCTCCAGCTCCTGGGCTTAGGCAATTCTCTTGTCTCAGCCTCCCGAGTAACTGGGACTATAGGTGCCTGCCACAACGGCCAACTATTTTTTTGTTGCAGTTCAGCCAGGGCCGGGTTTGAACCCGTCACCCTTCGTATATGGGGCTGGCGCCCTACTCACTGAGCCACAGGCACTGCCCCGAAGTAGAAGATTTTAATCTACATGACAGGCTCAGTGCCCTTAGCACAGTGGTTACAGCGCCAGCCACATACACTAAGGTGGCAGGTTCGAACCCAGCCTGGGCCAGCTAAACAACTGCAACAAAAAAATAGCCAGGTTTTGTGGGAGGCGCCTGTATTCCCAGCCACTTGGGAGGCTGGGGCAAGAGAATCGCTTAAGGCCAAGAGTTTGAGGTTGCTGTGATCTGTGACACCATGGCACTCTACCGAAGGCAACATAGTGAGATTCTGTCTCAAAAAAAAAAAAAAAAAATCTATGTGACAGTGTCAAATAAATACAATATTCCTAAGAAAGTGTGCACTGAAGAAACTCTTTATGAAGGAATGAGCTAATAACCTCAGTCCTAGCATTCTTTGTAAGAAATATCCCTAGGATTCATGGAAGAAAGTCATACCCTTATCACTTCCTCTTCTATATTCCCATTATATTCTATCTTTGTTTTAGTAATTATTATATTCATATTCACTATTTTCCGTCTATTAGAAGTAAGGCTGTCAAGGAGGATTTTTTCTCCTCTACCGATCAATTCACTGCTGCATATATGACCTTGCAGTAGTACACTGCCATGCAAATAGTGAATGATAGTAATGTAAATATGAATAAATACACTTATTATGTGTCAGATGTTGCATTAAATACTTAACAGTATATTGTGTAGCTTAATTCTTCCCCCAGCAGCCTTGGGAGAAATACAAATATTGTCATCTATACTTTATAAGCATGTAGTCTGAAACCCGGATGGCTAGCATAGGATTACATATCTAGAAAATAACAGAGTTCTGATCCTGGATCCTCTCTTCATATCAAAATTAATGGAGGACCAGGCATGGTGGCTCAAACCTGTACTCCCAGCACCTGGGAGGCCTCGGCAGGTGGATTGCTTGAGCTCAGGAGTTTGAGACCAACCTGAGCAAGAACGAGACCCCATCTCTAAAAATGAGCAGGCATTATGGTGGGCACCTGTAGTACAAGCTACTCAGGAGGCTGAGGCAAGAGGATCACTTGAGCCCAAAAGTTTGAGGTTGCTGTGAGCTATGACACTATAGCACTCAACCCCAGGACAACTGAGTGAGACTCTGTCTCAAAAAAAGAAAATTATATAGTGAATCCTTCAATGTGTAGTACTGTGACAATCTGTGAGATTAGAGCATTTTCACTTGTGTAACCACCCACATGAAGGTAGTAAATGTAGACTGTAGTTTAGCAGCTGCATTCTATAGTGTACTGATAATTATTATATACCATTGTTCTATACGTCCATTTTAGGTCTTTGTGTTGTGTATTAGGGCTCAAAGAGGTCGTTCTGCTGATGATGTCTAAAACAGTGATTTTAAGTGTGCACACACTTCTGTTACCCATTCACAACCTGACATTTATCTAATGCCCCATTAGGATACAAGTTCTGTGGGCTGGGGGTTGCTGTTTTTTCCTTCTTTGCTTGTATTGCCAATGCTGAAGGACTGGCAAGTAATAGCTGCTGAGGCAGCCTTTGTGAAATGAACTGTAGGGAGCGAGACACAATTTTATGTTGCCTCTGGAGGAAATAGGCTCTGAAATGGGATCTGCTTGAATTCAAATTCCAGCAGTGTGGGGCAGCGTCTGTGGCTCAGTGGGTAGGTCGCCAGCCCCATATACGGAGGGTGGTGGGTTCAAACCCAGCCCTGGCCAAACTGCAAGAACAACAAAAAAATAGTAGAGTGTTGTGGCGGGTGCCTGTAGTCCCAGCTACTCCGGAGGCTGAGGCAGGAGACTCGCCTAAGCCTAGGAGTTAGAGGTTGCTGTGAGCTGTGATGCCACAGCACTCTACTGAGGGTGATAAAGTGAGATTCTACCTCTACAAAAGAAAAAAAAAATTCCAGCAATGTTGTTTCCTAGCTGTGAGACACTGAGCGCATTATTCAGCTTCTCTGAGCTTAAAGTATTTGTGAGAATTAAATGAGAAAGACAAAGTGCCTGTCATGCAGTCATCAATCAGTACTTGTTGGATATTGCCATTATTACCATTAACGTAATTACGACATATTTAATAGTGAAGTATCTCTTATTTTAACCAGTGACATTCACCAAATTGTGTTGATTTAAACATAGAGGCAAGCTTTAAACAGGGGAATGAGCTCCCATTAGTTTGTAATCTTGTCAATCAGTTTGCAAAGTGCTTTACATACATACTACCTTGTTTTATCTTTTGTATCATAGTAAGAAGATAGTGTCTTTTTATACATTTTTGCTTAAGGATATACAAGAAAAATAGTGGTAAGAGCTCAAGGATCACTTAATCTGACACTTGTATAAACCTTATTTTTTTCCCCTTTACCTGTTTTTTTTTTTTAAACCTTTGCTCGAAACCTCAAGGAAGAAATCTGAGGGTAAAATGTTTATGGGATACAGGTAGCATATGTTTAAGACTAGTATCACACTTTGGAGCCCTATAACATCATGATATTATAAACATCATGATCCTCATTTAAGAGAGAGAAACTTCTCAGTTGTGTGCTATACTTGTGATTTGGACCCATTTACCTTGAAAATCTATGCCAGTGGTAATAAGATCCTAATAATGGTAATATCCTTAGCACAACTTTTATCTTCTCTGTCTCCAAAAAATAAATAAATAAATAAAAACTACAGCAAACAATGACATCAACTTTTTATATGAAGGATAGTGCATATGAGGTTGGAGCAATACATAAGCTTTCATGTATTCAGAGAGTAATGAGCCTTGGGGAATCATGAAGCAAGCTAATTTCCTCTGATAGAGTTAGTTCAATTTGGTAGGGAGTTTGAAGAGGCTTATTTTCCAATGGGATCATAAGGTATGTTGAAATTCCTGTGAACTAATGGTTCATACCAGTAAGAATCTGGCTGAATCCAGCCTCCTAACAACCAAGTTAAAAATAATGGGGATTTTTAATTACTTTGTTTGTGTAATTTGAGTCTGTCACTGATTCCATTAGCTTTTAGATTATAAGGTTTGAACATTCTGTCTGGGAAAAACAAAATTAAAGCTGTTAAGGTAAAATTCCTTTTAGTTTTTATCTAACAGTTTGCAATTCACTTTACTTTTTTTTACAGAAACAAGAGACTGATTCCTGATTAGATAGGGTTTGGAAGTTGAGGAAAACTTTGTATTTATTACTTTAACAGCTGGAAGTTTTTTTTTTTGCTATCCCAGAGGAAATCCCCTGAAGTTAGCTGAAATGGTTCCTTAGTAAATTGCATTTTTATACCATCCAGCAAATTTGAATTATAATTATAAATAAGAATTTTGCATATTATGGGCTGTATCTTAGGAACATTTTGCATGATTTTCAGAGGCATTTCATAACTATGATGTGATTAAAGGTGATAGCATTCCCAATTTAGGTACTAAAGAATAATTGTGAAATTCTTACTTTAGAAATCTTCAGAAAGGCTGATTTTACTTACCTGCTTTGACTACTAGGCTACAATTCACAAGACAGTAGATTACAGAATAAAAACGGATAGTATCAAGATAGTTTCCATATTTAAATACATTTTTAACATTCCTGAGTTTTCTGATATTTTACAAATAACTTACATGCTAAATGCTAAAAGATTCATGTATTATACTTTGTAATTGGTACTTCCTCATAATGGACTGTATGTGATTTGAGATAGACTTGAAAGAAACATAGTACTCACTTGACTACAGAAATTTTTTTTTTTTTTTAGAAACAGAGTCTCACTTTATTTCTCACTAAAAAAATTATTAATAGAGTATTCCTATTGGTAGAAGTATTCATTAAGTATTCAGTGAACAAGTAACCAGTTTGGACTTATTTTGGAGCAGTAGGTTAGAGATGTAGGTGAAAGTTGGATTGTGAGAGATTTTTCACAGCAGATCAAGGAAATGAAAGCACAATAACAGGAATTAGAAATAATATTAAAGTAGATACTAGAAAATCTGGATTCTGGTTTTTGATTTACCATGGATTAGGCTCTTACCCATTGCAATGTAAATTATATTTATCTTATTCTAGGTGCTGAATGTAATGCAATGTGTCTAGTAGATGCCTGACACCTATTAGACTAGACTCTACATATTCACTAGTTAAATCACTAGTAAATTAATTCTAACTTTGATGTAGCATTTATTTTTCTGGGGCACAACTATCTTATTTGGACAAGGAGGGACTCTTCCTTTTTTTCTAGATCTATGATCCTATGGTCGTCATCTTGTAGATGCAGAGGATTATTAACTTTTTGAAGTTAAATGATTTTGGCAAATTTAAAATGGCTACATGTCAGATGGTTAAATGGAGTCAGATAGTTAAACTGGCTACAGTGTAAAATATAAAATGGAGACGTAGAGAGTGGAAACAGTGAGGCCCATCTTAAATTAGTGTAAGCTAAAGTCACAATTTTGATGCAAAGAAAAAAAAGCCCATTGATTTTCAGGAGTAATGATGAAGCAGGTAAAAATTGCACTATGCTGGTCAGTGATCTTTGGGTGTTGTAGGAATAGTAAGAGTACTTGTAGCAGAATCACTCAATCCAGAGTGTAGCAGCACTAAACCAGCTGTTTGGTTTTTGTTTTTTTTTGTTTGTTTGTTTGTTTTTGTTTTTAAATTTATCTTTGTTTCAAGAGATCATACAGAATAATAATAATACTTAAACATTATGGGGAAATTAGCATCCACAAGTGACCAAAGTTTCTATTCTGGATCATGGAAATAATGGTGAGAAAGAAAGAGGGAAATCCAGAGAAAGGCAGTGACTCTGAGAGTACGAGGAATGGATTTAGACATGAAAACTGTTACATATATGTGAATGGTATTTTCATTGTACATATTGAAAACCCATGATAGAAGAAAAGACTGCTCTTTATAGAATCTAGATGTTTGTGCCTATATCACACTTTGTCCAAAAAAAAAAAAAATCTACATCAGTTTGGTTTTATTTGTTGCCCAGTAAAATTAAAAACCTACCCACATATTTGTATCTGATGGACCTAACAAAGCACCTGTTTTCTGAGTCTTTGATTTAGCTAAGTATGATTTAGCTAAGCATAGTCCTTGCTCATACACTTAAGTTCAAGGTAATGTTGCATTTTTGCAGCACATATTACCGTGTTTCTGAACAATATCTGACATCCTAGACCACTTAGGAGTAATGAATTTTGTTGAGCTGTAATCAGTGGTAGTTGCCTATTAGTAGCATTTCTAACCTTTAGAGAAGTGTTCATACCAAATAGCTGGCAAGCCCTTAGCTTATGGTACTGTTTGTACTTGGAGCCTTAGCATCTAGTCTTAATTGGGATTCAGGCTTACAAGGGTTAGGACTTACCCATTATAACAATGGAATGAGTAGTGGTTTTCCTGTTAAGGCCATGAAGAAAAATATTTTAATCCTTAATCACTAAAATCATAGTAGTTTTTTATCTGGGAAAATAAATGTCCCATTGCATATTGAGGCCTTTACAAGAAGGGAAAGGAAGAAGAAAAAAATCTTAAAACTTCTGAATACTACTTCACAAGTTTACTTTTTTTTTTTTTTTCCTCCCCCCCAGAGATACTGACAGAGTGATAGAGCAGTTTACCATAACATTGCTACTTCTTAAATTGGATAAAAAGTGGAAACTGTTATCCCTACTTTTCAAGTAAGTTTAGGAGATGTGGTTCAGGTCATGCCAACTTAGTATATGATAGGTTCAGCTGAGAACTCAGGCCTAGTATTGTGATTCCTTGTCCAGTGTTCTTTGTGCTACAAATTCTGAGTTTACCTTTTGTTTATTTAATTCAAACCCCTTTTTTAATGCTTGATTTCAACATGATTAGAGGGAAAAGAATGTTTCAGTAAAGGGATTTCTAGTTTACATACAGTTAAGCCTCCAAAATAGGTTTTGATTAAGTCTAGGAGGCAGAGCCTATGGACGTAGTAGGTGGAGCATTAAGCAAGTAAAAACCTCATCTTGCACAGGGATCTATTACTGTTGACAGAGAAGCAGAAGGAACAGTAACTGAATAGTTTTCCTGCTGTTCAGCATGTAGGTTTGTCTGAAAGGACAATCTAGAATAAATAAATTGTTGGCTGAGCAGAGCAAATTCATGTCTGAGAGTCAGGAAAACATGGCTAGTGTTAAACAAGAAACTGTACTTCAGTCTGACTTTGATGTCTGCCTTCCTTATGCTGTGGGCTAAATTTACTCTATTAATTTACATCATATCTTATTTCTCCCTTATTTTCCTCTAATGCTAACAAGTTATTTTGCCTTTTTTGATGGATTTTACAAAGAAAGATTTTTGCTCAGTATTTGTCCTCATAAATCCTCATTGCTGCTGCTGCCCTCAAAAGGATTGCACAAAAGAGGTGGGTAAGAAATTTTAATTTATGTAATGGGTATATTATAGCATTTTTGGTGGTATTTGTAGAAAGTTTTAGCTAAATTATTGAACATATTAACTTCAGAATGCTTTTAAAAATATTCGAAGTTCTATAATTTCATTAATTTAAACTATTCTGTGTGAGAAGGTAGGCTTTTCTTAATTAAAATGATTAGAACAATTTTACCTTTTTAAAGAGATAGTTAAATGTTATCCTAACACATTCAAAACTTAAGCTTTTTAAAAAGCAAGTACTGACGGTTTTTAAGAGCTAGAAGGTTGAATCAGAATACTGTGTTATGACTCACATATTTTTCTAGTTAGCAAAATATGGCATATAGAATTCAAAGGAAAAGTCAGTCTGTAGAATGTGTTTTTATTATTTTTTTAGTTCAAATAAAGCAACATACTTGGTAAACATTTATCTTTTATCAGACTCTTGATTTGTCTTTGTAGAATCACAATTGTTAATTTTTTTCAACTCCACTTAAGTGTGCAGAAATGGGCTTTATTTCTTGTAATAGACGTACGCTAGATATGCAAGAAGTACTTATATTTAAAACAAAAAAAGTACTTACATTTAATGAAGACAAATAAACTACTGACTCATGTCAGAAAACTTCATATTTGACATTACTGCCTAAAGAAAACTTCTCTGAAAGAGAAGAATATTTGTACAGCCTGTGAGTTGCTGGTTCTGGAGGAGTAGAGTAAGAGGATTATGTGTCCTTAAGAACTTTAGTTTTGTTCTGTGTAAGAAATTATCCCAGTTTATCTATTTTAGTGCTACTGTTTTCTGTTTGTAGTTTTGAATCTCATTCAGAATAGATGAGCAATACTTGTCTTTTAATGTTTAAAATGGGACTCAGGGGGGCTAAATAAGGGAATAAGGAAAGAAGGTGATACTTAGAGGATTATTGGGCTTTAAGTAGATGTTTGTTGAAGTATATGAACTAAAAGATGAAATCTTTCTTCATAAAACATTTTATCATTGCTTTGTTGGTTTTTTTTTTTCTTTTGAGACACAGTCTCATTATGTCTTCAATCGGTAAGTGCTGTGGTGTCATAGCTCATAGCAACCTCCAACTCTTCAGCTTAAGTGATTCTCTTGCCTCAGCCTTCCAAGTAGCTGGGACTACAGGCCACTATGCCCACTATTTTTTGGTTATAGTTGTCATTGTTGTTTGGCAGGCCCAGGCTGGTTCGAACCCTCCAGCCCCAGTGTATGTGGCTGGCACCCTAGCCGCTGAGCTACAGGTGCCAAGACTCATTACTTTGTTTTATCCAGTACTTAAATTCTTATTTTACAATAATCTAGACCAACTTTTTTTCTTTTTAGAGGCAGAGTGTACTTTGTTACGCTTGGTAGAGTATCATGACACTGTAGCTCACAGCAACCTCAAACTCTTGGGCTCAAGCGATTCTCTTGCCCTGGGACTACAAGCATCTGCCACAACGCTGGGCTATTTTTAGAGACAGGGTCTCACTCTTGGTTAGGCTGGTCTGGAACCTGTGAGCTCAGGCAGTCTGCCTGCCTCAGCCTCCCAGAGTGCTGGAATTACAGACATAAGCCATCACGCCTGGCCCAACTTTTAAAAAAATCATTTATAAAAAATACATTGAGGGTGGTGCCTGTGGCTCAAGGGGTAGGGCACCGGTGCCATATACTGAAGGTGGCGGGTTCAAGCCCAGCCCTGGCCAAAAAACTGCAAAATAAAAAAATAAATTAATTAATTGAAAAAAATAATAAAAAATACATTGAGTTCTCATGTCTTAAGAACAAGAAACCTAGAATATGGTGGGTATGTCAGAACTGTGATTGTTTATTTTAAGCAGCCTCTAATTTGTGCTCCAGATAACTTTTTTGTTAGTCAGTGAGGTCTCACATTCATTCTTTACACTTGGTTGGTCAACTTTTAGTATATAATACCCATATATTCTTCCTAAATGATTCAGAATACTCTGCTAAGTATATTTTGGTAGAGTTTTTTGTTTTTGTTTTTGTTTTTAGACAGAGTCTCACTCGGTCACCCTAGGGTTGACCTCCTAGGGTGGTGTCATCATAGCTCACAGCAACCTCAAACTCCTGGACTCAAGTGATCCTCATGCCTCAACTTCCCAAGTAGCTGGGATGACAGCTCACACACACAACTAGGTTTTTTTGTTTGTTTTGTTTTGTAGAGAAGGTCCTGCAGGTCTTGAACTCCTGCAACCACCGGTCTTGGCCTTATAGAATGCTAGGATTATAGGTGTTAGCTACTGCGCCTAGCCCTCTTGCTACGTATTTTGATAATTCTGGCTTCTTGGTGGTTGCAAGTGAAATTCCTTGTTACATTTTTCAGTATCTTAAGTGGATAGCAGTAAGCAGTCTTAATCTTTTAATACCAGCTGCTGGAGTGGTAAGGTGTATCTCAGTTGTATTGACTAGCTTGGTACCTATAATACATCTTATATGGCAGTAGTGGTATCTGAATATGTTGTATAGCATTGGTATGGAATTTTCTGTACCTAAATCTTGGCTATGGGTTGAAAAAAGCAGCACAACTTAGTAGATTTGAGGTTATATTGTACACACTCACTGATTTGACTACATCATATCTAGTTTGTTTAGCTACCCTATATATAAATAGGACTTCTTATTTGTAAAGTCATGAATGCATATAGGTGTGCAACACTAGCATTAACAAGAGGCTTATTGCAAGGATAATTTAGGTGGAAGTGAGTTCAACCCTTATTTGAACCCTAAACTTTTGTTATCTTTGATGATTGTCTTTAAACTCAAAGGTGGCCTTGAGTCAGCATGTTTATTTATTCAAAGAACATTCAACCCAGATATGACATCTAAATTCAGCTGCTATAAATTTAGGTAACTAAGTTGGGTAGGTGTATTATCCATTTGCTAGACAGGAAATCCGAAGATCAGAATTGCTTCTGCTTATCCAATTCACACTGAATTCAAATCTATTAAATTCTTTCATCTTTCCAGTGTGCCTATGCTTGATTGAAACTGAAGAATTAGTATATGTTTGCTTTATTAACTTAATATGTAAGAGTTTGACTGCCAGTAGTCTGAATGCATTCCTTTGAAAAGTATGTGCTTATGGAAGAAGGAACATTTTTCCTCATCAAATTCTATATTCTATTTAGCTATTTTCCTGTAACATTCATAACTGTCTTTCCATTCAAAGACCAAGTATTTATGAATGTCCAATTTTACCAAACAGCAGTCATTTTTAGTGAATATTCTACAAACTTAATATAAATAACATTTTAAAAGTTCATGCAGTATTACATGTTTATTCTAGAAAACTAAAACCAAACATAAAAATAAAATACAGTTGTTACCAAGTGTCTGGGGGGGTTGATTCTAAGACTTTGACCTCTCAAGAATTTGAAAATGTGAGAGTGCTGTCAATGCCCTGATACAAAATGGCCCATATATCTGCATATTAAGCTATATACATCTTACATATACTTTAGTTGTTTCAAGATGACTAATAATACCTAATGCAGTATAAATGGTATATAGTCATTTTACTGTATTGTTTAGGAATAAGGAAAATTTGTACATGTTCAGTACAGTTGTAATTTTTCTCCACATATATTTTTAATCTACAGTTGGTTGAATACATGGGTGTTGAATCATGGTGGATACAGGGGGCTGACTGTATTACCAGAAAATTTTTAAAGTATGCGGCATCCCTTTTTTTTTTTTTTTTTCTTTTGAGACAGAGTCTCATTCTGTTTTCCTGGGTAGAGTGCCCTGCTATCACAGTTCACAGCAGCCTCAAACTCTTGGGCTCAAGCAATTCTCTTGCCTCAGCCTCCTGTAGCTGGAATGACAGACATGTGCCACTATGCCTGGCTAATTTTTCTAAGTGCTAGAATTACAGGTGTGAGCCACCACTCCCGGCCATTTTTTTTCTTTTTTCCTTTTTTTTTTTTTTTTTTTCAGATAGAGCCTCAAGCTGTCACCCTGGATAGAATGCTGTGGCATCACAGCTCACAGCAACCTCCAATTCCTGGGCTCAAGCGAGTCTCTTGCCTCTGCCTCCCAAGTAGCTGGGACTACAGGTGCCCGCCACAACACCCGGCCATTTTTTTTTTTTTTTTTTTTTTTTGGTTGCAGCCGTCATTGTTGTTTGGCAGACGCAGGCTGGATTCGAACCTCCCAGCTCAGGTGTACGTGGCTGGCGCCTTAGCCCGTTGAGCCACAGGCGCCAAGCCGCCATTTTTTTTCTTAAAGCAGTTTGTTTTCTTAAGTCTGTTCGAAATGCCAGCTTGCTCAATTCAAGTAGTCTTTAGCTTCTGCGGCATTATTTTCTTGTTTTTATTAGAACAATGTAAAGACAAGAACAATAGGGAAAAACTTAGTTGGAAATGGAAAACTAAGGTAGAGGAAAATACAAAAAGTAATCTTTATACTCAGAAACCTTTTGGAAATACATGGGTTTAACTTCAGGTTCAGCCCTCTTATACAGTGTCTTGGCTGTGGCTTGGCCCTACATTTAGAATTCTTCAAATCAGGACTTTGGAATAATACAGTGAGTAATTGATGGCTTGGCCCTACATTTAGAATTCTTCAAATCAGGACTTTGGAATAATACAGTGAGTAATTGATGAGAATGAATTCTTCAAATCAGGACTTTGGAATAATACAGTGAGTAATTGATGAGAATTACTACATTTTTAGATAAAAGTCTGGTATTGAAAGACTTCAGAGCTAATTATTTATTTGATGTATTTCATTTAGACCTGTGGGAGATGACATGTATCTCTGTGATTCAGTAGATTATTACTAATTTTGTTTTATTATATCCATCACTTATTCAGTAATTTTTTTTTTTTGAATCTGTTTTATAGACTTACAGTGTCCTTGGACGACATATCATTGTAGCTACTTCAACTCTTACATGTGGGCATTTAGATGAGGTGGGAATAGATAATGGTGTTTTGTTGTTCTTATATCTTGAGTATTTTTCCACACATTGTTGGAAATTTTATTTTTAAAGAATTCATACTTTATGAAGGTGTCCAACCTGTGGCCCATGGCTGCTTGCTGATTCTGTGAGGACTTTTTGCTGATCTGTGGTGTTGGATATTGTGAAGAATATGCAAGTACCTTTTTTGTTGTTGTTGTTGTTAATCAGCTTTCATTAGTGTTTGTGTATTTAACATGTGGTGCAAGACAACTCTTGTTCTTCCAATGTGTGATAGGGAAAAAAGGTTGGACTCCTGTCTAAACTATCATTGTAGTGCTACTGTGTAGTGTCCCATACATAGTATAATACTGGTAGTAATGAGTCTTCTTCTGAAATTAATTACAAATCTAATCTTTCATAAGGGTCTGATACATTGCTTTTCATTTTACGTGTAATTTGCTTGTTATCATACCAAAACAACATAAATCCTCAACTCTTTCTGTACTAGTTGAGCTTGTTAAATAAAGAGTACTGTGATAACATAATGCCTGCCAAACGAAGCATGTAAATTCATGCCCACACATAAGTTCAGCGTTCAAAATAATTAAATACTGTATTAATAAATGTTCTAGAAACAAGGTTGAACAAAAGATTTTCTAAACCAATTAGACCATTTGGCCTTCATTTAAGCCTATATATTCTTTTATTTGAAACACAGCAGAAGATAATAACACCAGCCTGAATTTTTCCATTGTCACATATGGAAGTAAGTGACCACACTGTCAAACTGTCCTTCTTGTTTTCTCTTGAGAAACTAGCTACATTGCCACTATCCAACCCTGACCCTACATGGATTAGCTCCTGCAGGCAAATCAGAAAAAATCCAGGATAGTAAGAAGGCAACCTATAAGAACCTTAATTGGAAATTTTAGAAACAAAGGTCAAAAGGCCCTGCTTTTATTACCGTATTTCTGTTATATCTGTGTTTTTCAGGGAGTGAAGCCAGCTAGTTTTGACAAAGTAGCAATTCCTGAAGTGAAGGAAATCATTGAAGGATGCATACGGCAAAACAAAGATGAAAGGTAAATTGCCTCTTTTGATCTTTATGATGCTTAACATTTAAAATGTTATGTGCTCTGAATACAGCTCTTAATCTAAGGTGTATTTAATATTTATTTGACCTTTACGATGCTTAACATCTAAAATGTTATGTGCTCTGAGTACAGCTCTTAGTCTAAGGTGTATTTAATGTTTATTGTTAGTTTCTCTAATTTTGCCATGTAACATTTTTAATAACAAGGTTCTGTCCATTGAGGTTATTCAGATCAGATATACTGGAACACTATAAAATGTGGTTTTGATCCTAGCACTCTGGGAGGCCAAGGTGGGAGCATTGCTTGAGCTCGGCAGTTCAAGACCAGCCTGAGTAAGAGTGAGACCCCCTCTCTCCAAAAAATAGAAAAGTAACTGGACATGTTGGCATGCACCTGTAGTCCCAGCTACTCAGGAGCTGAGGTACGAGGATTGCTTGAGTCCAGGAGTTTGGAGTTGCAATGAGCTGTGATGAGGCCACTGTACTCTAGCCAAGGTGACAGAGTGAGACTTTATCTCAGGAAAAAAAAAATGTGGTTTCATGGAGTTTTAAGTAAACCAGAAGTACCTTAAGCATAGCTACCACATCCCATGAGAACTACTTAATTTACGGTGTCAGCATGATTTATAAAACTTAATCTCTAAAATAGCAAATCTGTTCCTCAGCCTTTTACCCATTGAATTCTAGAAGGTGAAATAAAATCTTGGCTGTTTAAAATCAATTCAACTATGCAGGTTTTAATTTGCTATGCTAGAATTCAAGAAGAGCAAAACATCAGAATTCCTTTGAGTAAAAAGAGAAGACTTTGCCCAAGGCATAGGAAGAGATCTGGCTTAATCATTTGTACTAACAGGACTTTCCTCAGAGGAGTGGCAAGTATTTGATCTGCCACATAGTTGATCCATCGCCTGTTAGGCATGGCAACAGTCTGGTGTCTGTTTTTGAATAATAATCAACCTTCACTGCCCCTCCCACCATGCCTTCCAAAAAAAGAAAAAATAGATCAGCTAATACAAATATAAATTGCAAATTGAGCATGATCTGCTACCTGAAGATGGTAGCGATCAAGTATATTGACAGAATTCAAGAATTCTATATCTTTATTTCTCCAATCTCATTCTTTTCATAATTTTGTTATTTGGAAGACCTTAACATCATAGCCTTTAAGGCTTTTTCATAGAAGTTTAGTTGAGAGTTCTTGAGTCTCTTTGTCCCCTTATAAACAAATCAATATTTGGTTTGAATCTTAGAACACATAACACAATTTCTTTTATGGATGGAAACAGTTTACTAAATTACTGGTATTTTAAAACCATTTTATCTTCAAAAGATGGTTTCACAATCAGCCTTTTGCTTGTCTAGTACATAAATTGTTGAACAAGGAATTGAGAGAATTTATTGGGGGATAAATAAAGGTTGTTATGATAGAAGGTACCAAAGTAGAAATCAAAAGATTTATTTTCCAGTTTCGATTTCCACCATCTCTATAACTATGAGCAAGATTCTCATCCTTTTGAAGCCTGCATTTCCTAATAATCAGGAGATGATATCACTGGATGCTGATCAAGGAACAGACAAGATCTTACATCTGAGGATTTTTTTTTATTACTAATAAAAATAATTATGTGGTATTTTGAAGTTTTGATGCATTACTTGCCATTAATAGTACCCTATTTGCGGCTCGGCGCCTGTGGCTCAACGGGCTAAGGCGCCAGCCACGTACACCTGAGCTGACGGGTTCGAATCCAGCCCGGGCCTGCCAAACAACAATGATGGCTGCAACCAAAAAATGGCCGGGCCTTGTGGCGGGCGCCTGCAGTCCCAGCTACTTGGGAGGCGGAGGCAGGAGACTCGCTTGAGCCCAGGAATTGGAGGTTGCTGTGAGCTGTGATGCCACAGCCCTCTATCCAGGATGACAGCTTGAGGCTCTGTCTCAAAAAAAAATAAAATAAAATAAATAAATAAATAAATAAATAAATCCTTGGAAATAAAAGTCATTTGGGAAATTTCAAAATACAGTGGAAAGTTTCAACAACAGACTAGACCAAACAGAAGAAAAAATTTCAGATTATAAGGCTGTTGAATTAAACCGGTCAGTCAACAATAAAGAAAAAAGAATCAAGAAGAAATGAACAAGCCGGGCCTGGAGGCTCATATCTGTAATCCTAGCACTCTGGGAGGCCCACGTGGGTGAACTGCCTGAGTTAGAGCGAGACGAGGTCTCTAAAAATAGCCAGGCATGGTGGAGAATAGCCAGGCATGGTGGAGAGCACCTGAGGTCCCTACTTGGGAGGCTGAGACAAGAGACTCACTTAAGCCCAAGAGTTTGAGGTTGCTGTGAGCTGTGACTTGGTGTATTCTAAAGTAACTGTTTTTTTAAATTGAACAGGCTGTTTCTTCCTATAACCAGTGATCAACTGTGGCTGAGGGACAAAGAATATACTCAGCATTGTCACTAACCTCTTGTCATGGAATGAGAGGCACATTATTTTCATATCACATTGATAGGCACATAATTCATATTCTTTTTTTTTTTTTCAGATCACTCGGAAAATCCTTCCTAGAAACATAACTGTTCCAGTTCTATGTATTTTCATTTTATGCAAAAATTCCAGAGCAAGTTGAAGGAAACAAGGAGATAGCCAAGCAACAGCTTTAACCTTTCCAATCCATTTTTTCTGCAACCCACATACTCCCCACCTCTTATTTATTCTGGGTGGGAAAAAAGGTTGGTGGATTACTTGTAATTATCCTACAGTTTTAAAAGAAAAAAACTTAAATATGAACTTACCTGATGATTTGTTTTGGGTTACATAAAATAATTATTAAGTGTTTGTCTGACATAGCGTTAGAAAGGGTTATTAAAGTAGTAAAAGTAAAAAGTTACATGACACGACATTTTCAATAAGACAAAACTACAGAGACAATAATGTAGTTTTTTGTTGCTGTTTTTTTTTTCTTTTTGAGACAGAGCCTCAAGCTGTCACCCTGGATAGAGTGTTGTGGCATCACAGCTAACAGTAACCTCCAACTCCTGGGCTCAAGCGAGTCTCCTGCCTCCGCCTCCCAAGTAGCTGGGACTACAGGCACCCGCCACAACACCCAGCCATTTTTTTTTTTTTTTAGGTTGCAGCCATCATTGTTGTTTGGTGGGCCCGGGCTGGATTCAAACCTGCCAGCTCAGGTGTATGTGGCTGGCGCCTTAGCCGCTTGAGCCACAGGCGCTGAGTCTTTGTTGCTGTTTTTTTTTTTTTTGAAACAGAGTCTTACTCTGTTGCGCTGAGTAGAGTGCCAGCAACCTTAAAGGCCCGACTCAAGCAATCCTCTTGCCTCAGCCCACCAAGTAGTTGAGACTACTGGCATCCACCATAACCAACATCTAATTTTTTTTCTTCTATTTTTAGTAGAGACAAGGTCTTGTTCTTACTCAGGCTAGTCTCTAACTCCTGAGCTCAATCTATCCACCTGCCTCGGTCTCCCAGAGTGTTAGGATTACAGGCATGAGCCACTACGTTTGGCTTGTATAGTAGTTTTGATGGTGGACACATGACGTGCATTTGTTAAAACCTACAGAACGGTACAACACAAACAGCATAACCTAACGTAAACTATGGACACTAGTTAGTAATGTATAGGTTGAGTATCCTTTATCTGAAATGCCGGAGAGCAGAAGTGTTTTAAATGACAAAGTTTTTTCAGGTTTTGGAATAGTTACAGAATATGTATGGCTTGTGCAGCCCTAACCCAAATACCCAAAATTTGAAATGCTCCAATAAGCATTTCTTTTGAACATCCTGTTGGCAAACAAGAAGTTTTGGATTTTGGAGCTTTTTTTTTTTTTTTGCATTTTTTTGGCTGGGGTCGTGTTTGAACCCGCCACCTCAGGTATATGGGGCCAGCACCTTACTCTTTTGAGCCACAGGTGCTGCCCTGGATTCTGGAGCATTTTTAATTTCCAGATTAGAGATGGTCAATTTGCATCATTGGTTCATCAATGTTAACAAATGTTATCACCCTAATGAAAGATGTTAGTAATAAGGGAAACTGGAGGTGGGGCAAGGGTCAGAGGCAGTATGAGAACTCTGTACTTCCTGGGCAATTTTGCTGTAAACCTGATTATTCCAAAAAATAAAGTCTGTTAAATATAAGAGAAAACAAAGGCTACATGAAGACTTTTTTGGACATACAAAAGATAAAAGCAGGGCAGCGCCTGTGGCTCAAAGGAGTAGGGCACAGGCCCCATATGCCAGAGATGGTGGGTTCAAACCCAGCCCCGGCCAAAAACTGAAAAAAAAAAAGATAAAAGCATTCACCAAAGAAGGTGTACCACATGGAATGTTAAAGGAAGTCCAGGAAGAAGGGAAATACACCAGGTGGAAAGAAGGACCCACAACACAAGTGCAAAGAGTACTAAAAATGGTAAATTTGGCTAGGCGCCTGTGGCTCAACAGGCTAAGGCGCCAGCCATGTACACCTGAGCTGGCGGGTTCGACTCCAGCCCGGGTCCGCCAAACAACAATGAGGCTGCAACCAAAAAATGGCCGGACGTTGTGGCAGGTGCCTGTAGTCCCAGCTACTTGGGAGGCGGAGGCAAGAGACTCGCTTGAGCCCAGGAACTGGAGGTTGCTGTGAGCTGTGATGGCAAAGCACTCGATCCAGGGTGACAGCTTGAGGCTCTGTCTCAAAAAAAAAAAAAAAAAAAAAAAGGTAAATTTAAGATGTTTTTATTATTTAAACTTCCTTAGAACCAAAAATTTTAAGAATAATAGAATGTGGGTTGTATAATATATGTAGAAGTAAAATATATGATAACAGCACACAGGCCAGCAAGGAAGAAATGAACATACACTGTGGTAAAGTTATCATAAATGAGGTAGATGGGTTGTCATTTGAAGGAGGTGGTGACGGGTTAAGTATGCATGCTATAAACCCCAAAATAACCACTAAAGTAACACAGAGTTCCTGGTAGGTAATAAGCCTCTAAGATAAGGCTCAATTAATACAAAAGAAGGCAGAAAAAAAGGAGAATAAAGAAGAGGTGGGACAAATACAAAGTAAACGGTAAAATGGTAGATGTTGCCAAAATGCTTTGAAAAAATACATTAAATATAGCCTAACCCAACCAAAAAGCACAGATTGTCAGACTAGATTAAAAAACAAGACCCAACCATATGCTAGCCACAAGAAACTACTTTAAATACAAAAATACAAACAAGTTTAAGAAATAATAAAATGGCAAAAAAAGATACATCTGCTAATAGTAAACCAAAGAAAGCTGGAGTGGTTATCTAATACCAGACATATTATGCTTCACAGCAATACTTTACCACAGTTGAAGAAAACCATTTCAAGATAACAAAGCACTAAATTTATCAAGAGGACACAACAATTCTAAACATTAATGTACCTAATAATAGAAATTCAGAATAAATCTAGTGAAAATTGATAGAACTACAAAGAAAAATAGACATTCATAATTCATAGCTGTGTACATTAATGCAGTCATGGGGTACAATGTACTCGTTTTACATACCATTTGAAATACTACCATCAAACTGGTTAACATTGCCTTCACCGCATTTTCTTAGTTATTGTGTTAAGACATTTATATTCTACACTTATAGATTTAACTTGTACCCGTGTAAAATTGGTGGTCCCACCAATTACCCTCCCCTCCCCTCCCTTTCCTCTTTCTCCTTCTTTTTGGGCTATATTTGGGATATAGCTTTCATATGAAAGTGTGGGTGTTTACAAATTGGTTTCATAGTAGGGCTGAGTACATTGGATACTTTTTCTTCCATTCTTGACATACTTTACTAAGAAGAATATGCTCCAGTTCCATCCATGTAAACATTAAAGAGGTAAGGTCTCCATCTGTTTTTAAGGCTGTATAATATTTCATGGTGTACATATACCACAATTTATTGATCCATTCATTCACTTGGGCTTCTTACATGACTTAGCAATTCTGAATTGGGCTGCAATAAACATTCTGCAAGTATCTTTGTTATAAAGTGATTTTTGGTCTTCTGGATATATACCTAGTACAGGAATTAAAGGATCCAATGGCAGGTCTATTTTTAGATCCCTAAGTGATCTCCAAACATCTTTCCAAAAGGAACACAGTAGTTTGTATTCCCACCAGCAGTGCAGAAATGTTCCCTTTTCTCCACATCCACGCCAACATCTCTGGTTTTGGGATTTTGTGATGTGGGCTAATCTTACTGGAGTTAGATGATATCTCAAAAGTAGTTTTGATTTGCATTTCTCTGATGATTAAGGAAGATGAACATTTTTTCATAAGTCTGTAGGCCATGCACCTATCTTCTTCAGAGAAGTTTCTCTTCAAGTCCCTTGCCTACCCTGAGATGGGATCACTTGTTCTTTTCTTGCTAATTCGTTTAAGTTCTCTGTGGATTCTGGTTATTAAACCTTTGTCAGAGATATAACCTGCAAATATCTTTTCCCATTCTGAGGGCTGTCTGCTTGCTTTACTTACTGTGTTTTTGGCTGTGCAGAAGCTTTTTAGTGTGATCAGATCCCAGTAATGTATTTATGGTGTTGCTTCAATTGCCCAGGGGGGGTCCTCATAAAATATTCACGCAGGCCGATTTCTTCAAGTGTTTTCCCTGCACTTTCTTCTACTACTTTTATAGTTTCATGTCTTAAGCTTAAATCTTTAATCTTTTCATGTCTTAAGCTTAAAGCTTAATCTTTAAGATAGTGAGAGTCTATCTTAGTTAATGGTGAGACGTGTGGGTCCAGTTTCAGTCTTCTACAGGTCACTAGTCAGTTCACCCAGCACCATTTGTTAAATAGGGAGTCTTTTCCCCACTTAATGTTTTTAATTGGCTTATGAAAGATCAAATAATGGTAAGTAGCTGGGTTCATCTCTTGGTTCTCTATTCTATTCCATACATCTACCTCTCTGTTTCTGTGCCAGTATCATGCTGGGTTTTTTTGTTTGTTTTTTAAGAGACAGAGTCTTACTTTATTGCGCTCAGTAGAGTGCTGTGGTGTCACTGCTCACAGCAACCTCCAACTCCTGGGCTTAGGCAATTCTCTTGCCTCAGCCACCCAAGTAGCTGGGACTACAGGTGCCCACCACAACGCCTGGCTATTTTTTTGTTGCAGTTTGGCCGGGGCCAGGTTTGAACCCGCCATCCTCGGTTTATGGGAACAGTGCCCTACTCACTGAGCCACAGGCACCGCCCTACCATGCTGTTTTGATCACTATCGATTTATAGTATAGCCTGAGGTCTGGTAGCATGATTCCTCCTGATTTGTTTTTATTTCTGAGTAATGTCTTGGCTATTTGAGATTTTTTCTCATTCCATATAAAATGAAATATTTTTTTGAGATCTTTAAAGCATGACAGTGATGCTTTAAAGGGACTGCATTAAAATTGTATATTGCGTGAGGCAGCGCCTGTGGCTCAGTGAGTAGGGTGTGGGCCCCATATATCAAGGGTGGCAGGTTTGAACCTGGCCCCGGCCAAACTGCAACAAAAATAGCTGGGGATTGTGGCAAGCACCTGTAGTCCCAGGTACTTGGGAGGCTGAGGCAAGAGAAACACCTAAGCCCAAGTGCTGAAGGTTGCTGTGACCTGTGATGCTACGACACTCTACTGAGGGCAACAAAGTGAGACTCAGTCTCCAAAAAATAAAAAAATGATTAAGAGGAGGCCGGGCACAGCTGGTCACACCTGTAATCCTAGCACTCTAGGAGGCTAAGGAGGGTGGATTGCCTGAGCTCAGTAATTTGAGACCAGCCTGAGCAAGAGCAAGACCCAGTCTCTAAAAATAGCTGGGCGTGTGGCAGGTACCTGCAGTCCCAGCTATGTGGGAGACTCAGGTAAGAGGATCACTTGAGCCCAACAGTTTGAAGTTGCTATAACCTGTGACGCCACTGCACTCTACCAAGGGTGACAAAAGAAAACTCTGTCTCAAAAAAAATAAAAAAAATTAAGATAGTAAATTTTATGTTATGTGTTTTTTCCACAATTTTTCTTTTTTTTTTCCCACAATTTTCTCAAAAGAATAATGAAGTCAGGCTGTACCCGTGGCTCAGTGGATAGGGCGCAGACCACATATATCCAGACTGGTGGCCACATACACTGAGACCCAGCCAGGCCAGCTAAACAATGACAACTGCAACAAAAAAATAGCCAGGCATTGTGGCAGGCGCCTGTAGTCCCAGCTACTTGGGAGGATGAGGTAAGAGAATGGCTTAAGTCCAAGAGTTTGAGGTTGCTGTGAGCTGTGATGCCACCACACTCTACCAAGGGAGACATAGTGAGACACTGTCTCAAAAAATAAATAAATAAAAAAGGATCATAAAGTTGATAAAAAACCTAAATGTAAATGCTAAAACTATAAAACTCTTAGAAGAAAACGTAGGATAAAACCTCACAACATTGGATTTGACAATGGTTTCTTAGATATGACATCAAATACACAGGTAATGTGGTAACTGTGGCCACCCATAAGAAAAATACGGATTCCTCTTCAGGCTCAAATCAGGTGGTGATTTTTTAACATCTGCTCAGACGAGTCGCTGCCCCAAAGAGCAGCCTGAGCAAGAGCAAGACCCAGTCTCTACAACATTTGGAGGTCCCACCGAGATTTGCCACCCCCCGGACTCCCACCTATGCCCACCACTGCCCGACGGCTTTAGGAGAAGGCCTCGGAGAGACATTTCCTCCACCCCGGGGGCCTCGGATGTGTGGAGTCTGGGCATAGGTCCCAAACACCTCCCAAATTGGTGATTAATCAGTGATACCCAGGTGAGTCTGTAACATCACTCCCTGTTTTCTAGAGATTTGGGGGAGGAACCATCAGCCCCGTTAAGTCTTTTGCCGACTCTATACTTCTGTCAGAGGACTGCAGTTGTCTGGTGTCTGGGGAATGAGGGAAGGTCAGACGTGACATTAACTTCCCCTCCCAGGCCCGCACAGTATGCTGTAGCAGGTCATCTGGTCTGTATCTGTCACTGGTCTGGACCCACAGGGTTTGTGGGTCATCTGGTCTGGACTTGCAGGGGCAAGTCACCTGGTCTGTCTCTGACTTACAGGGGTGAGTGAGTCTGTGGCTCAGTGAGTAGGGTGCTGGCCCCATATGCCAGAGGGGGCAGGTTCAAACCCAGCCCCGGCCAAAAACTGCAAAAAAAAAAAAAAAAAGTAAAAAGTTTTGTTTATTTTTTTCTTTGCAGTTTTTGGCCGGGGCTAGGTTTGAACCCACCACCTCCAGCATATGGAGCTGGCAGCCTACTCTTTTGAGCCACAGGCACCGTCCAAAAGTAAAAAGTTTTGTATGTCCGAAAACAATCCACAAAGTGAAAAGGCAACCTAAAGAATGGGAGAAAATATCTGCGAATCAGGGTGGAAGCGGTGGCTCATGCCTGTAATCCAGCACTCTGGGAAGCCCAGGCAGGTGGATTGCCTGAGCTAAGGGGTTCAAGACAGTTTGAGCAACAGCAAGACCCATCTCTTAACAGCCGGGCATTGTGGCAGCTGCCTATAGTCCCAGCTACTCGGGAGGCTGAGGCAAGAGAATCTCTTGATCCTAAGAGTTGGAGGTTTCCGTTAGCTGTGACACCATGGCACTCTATTAAGGGTGACAAAAGTGAGACTCTGCCTCAAAAAAAAAAAAAAAATTATTAAAATGGTAAATTCCATGTTACATATAAATATATATACACAAAAACCTTTTAAAAACGGGTTTTCATTTTGTACATAATTATTTAATAGTTGTTATCCTATGTATCTTAGACTTCACTTTTTAAAAAATATCTTTAATGCTTAAATGTTCTTTCACTTTAAGAAGGAAGTGAGAATATTGTCTTGTACACTTACATCAGCCAAAGTCTTACTTTTTCTTCCACCATATATACCTATGTGATTTAAACAATTAATCATACTGTAGTGAGTTGCTACGAAGACGTATCAGGAGACTAAGGAAAGAAAAGGTCTTCTCAAAGTTTTTCTTCCTTGTGAATGAAGTGAAAATAGCCCAGTTTCAGGCTTATGCACTCTGCAGCTCATGTACTTTTCCTCATGTATATTTTCTAGGAAAATGTGGCTAAAAACACTAGTATTAATTTGTTTACATCAAACAGTGAAACGTTTTTTAAGTAACAACAAATGTAGTTTTTTTGCTTTCTTGTTTTATGAGATAGAGTCTCACTTTGTTGCCCCTAGATAGAGTGCCGTTGGGTCACAGCTCACAGCAACTTCAAATACATGGGCTCAAGCAATTCTCTTGCCTCAGCCTCCCAAGTAGTTGGGTCTACAGGTGCCCACCACAACACCGGGCTTTTTTTTTTTTTAGAAACAGGGTCTCGCTCTAGCTCAGGCTGGTCTCAACCTCATTAGGATTACAGGCATGAGCCACTACACCCAGCCTATAAATGTAGTTCTACACACATTTGTCAAATGAATTTTTATTCTGTGTCATTTCCATTTTATGTCATCATAATTATCTACTTACGACTAAAGTCCTTGACAGATTAATCTATATAACAGTTCCAAAGAGTAGTAACCAGATGGAATTCTGATTATTTACAGACATGGATGCTAGTGGCACATTTTATGTGTTAAAATAAACATTGTTTCTGAGACCAAAACAAAACAAACAAACAAAAAACTTAAAAAAATTAAAGAGTTTCAATAACACAGGGTGGCCATAAAGTTCATGGATAGACAACTAACTATTATAGCAAACCATGCAAGAACAGTTAAGCAAAGAAAAGAAATAACTAGTTTTTACACCTTCAGCCCATTTCTAATACGAAATCTTTAACAAAATCTTTAACAGAATCCCTTCACATTCTTCCAAGTAACTATCACAGAAAAAAATCTGTAGGACTTTAGTATGCCCATTTCCCAGTGAGATTAGGTGTTCTACTAAAAACCACAAAGTGAGTTCCAGCCAGACAAATTAAAAATAAATAAATAAATAATAAATAAATAAAACCTATGGCTCGGCGCCTGTGGCTCAAGCGGCTAAGGCACCAGCCACGTACACCCGAGCTGGCGGGTTCGAATCCAGCCCAGGCCTGCCAAACAACAATGACGGCTGCAACCAAAAAATGGCCAGGCATTGTGGCGGGAGCCTGTAGTCCCAGCTACTTGGGAGGTGGAGGCAGGAGACTCGCTTGAGCCCAGGAGTTGGAGGTTGCTGTGAGCTGTGATGCTACAGCACTCTACCCAGGGTGACAGCTTGAGGCTCTGTCTCAAAAAAAAAAAAAAAAAAACCTATGGCTTACTTTTAAGTATCTTGTGCTAATAAAACCCAGTAAAAAAAGAAATGTCATAATTAAGTTTGACTTGTAACCTGAGAAGTACCACAAGCCATCCCTTGTATAAGGATGCTGTTTGTGTTTTTATATAAAAACTACTCAACAAATATAAATTTATGAGTTCATGTGGGGGGACTGGAGCAGGAGGTACTACTTAGTACCTTGACAGTGCCAGGCCCTTGTGACAGGTTGAACATGACATGGTCCCTGTCCCTGAATGCCATCCAGTAAACTCCAAAATAGTCTCATCAACTCTCTCCTTTGAAATACTCCTTCAGCTTTTGCCAGATACCAACTAAGAGGTATCCTTGAAGAGCCTTTTTTCTTCATCACTCTAAAGCTTCCCTAGATTATATAACACTTTTCTTTCAATGTAACATTTTCTGCCTCTCTGCCTGTAGCTCAGCAGCTAGGGTGCCAGCCGCATACACTGGAGCTGGCAGGTTCAAATCCAGCTCAGGCCTGCCAAACAACAATGACAACTACAACCAAAAAGTAGTAGGGAGTTGTGGCAGGCTCCTATAGTCCCAGCTACTCAGGAAGGTATGGCAAAAGAATCGCTTAGGCCCAAGAGTTTGAGGTTGCTATGAGCTGTGATGCCATGGCTTTCTACCCAGAGTGACAGCTTGAGACTCTGTCTCAAAAAAAAAAAAAAAGTAACATTTTCCTTTCTGTATAACACTTTTCACAATCTCTACCTTCATTGTTACATTACGTGATTACATGATTATAATTATTATTTATTATTTTCTTCCATGCACTTTTTTTTTGAGACAAAGTCTCACTCTGTCACCCTCTGTAGAGTGCTGTGGCATCACTGTGGCTCATAGCAACCTCAAACTCTTAGGCTCAAGCAATCCTCTTGCCTCAGCCTCCCAAATAGCTGGGTCTACAGATGACCACCACCACAACCACCTAGGTTTTCTATTCTTATGTATTTATTTATTTATTTATTTATTTATTTTGGTTGTAGTTCTCATTGATGTTTGGCAGGCCTGGGCTGGATTTGAACCTGGCAGCTCCAGTGTATGTGGCTAGCACCCTAGCTGCTGAGCTACAAGCGCCGAGCCAGTTTTTCTATTTTTAGTAGCAACAGGGTCTCACTCTTGCTCAGGCTGGTCTCAAATTCCTCATCTCAAGCAATCCACCCGCCTCGGCCTCCCAGCATGCTAGAATTACAGGTGTAAGCTCCCATGCCCAGCCTCCTGTGCACATTTAGAATGCAAACTCCATAAGTGAAAAAATGTCTGCCTTCCTCCCATTGTATCCTCAGTGTTTAACACAGCATATGATAGTAAAGGGACTCAAAAACTTACTAAATACATAAAAACAAGAACTGTAATCAGGATAAGATTCCTAAAAAAAAAAAAAAGAAAAGAAAAAAGAAGGGGTCCTCACCTCTACCTGAGTAACATTGATGACCAGAACCACCACCATCAACACTGCCAGCAGACAGCAGAAAAGCTGCAGTTTGAAGAAATTGGTCCACATTGTCTAGCTGTGTCTTGATCAACCATGGCCGACACCATGCTATCTTCATTCCTCAAAACTCCATGTCTCTTCTTCTGAGCTGCAAATGAGCTTTCAGCTTAATTTGCTTGTATCCTGCTAGTAGCCTCACAGTTTCTTCTCGTAGAGGAGGGACTGTAGTTGGTTGAAGAAGCACATTTTTCTTCAAAGAACTCCTTCAGAGAGAGGAAATGGGAGAACATCACCAATGGCATCAGCTTAGGGTACAGGGAGAAGAAAAATGTGTTTCCTCTTTCTCAGCCTTATCTAAGTAAAAAATCCTGAGGAGAATGCAAGGAGCCAGCACACAGTAATGTCTATTCCATTTGCAGATGACCTCCCCAAAGTTTCCTTTCCCAATGCCAGGCTTCTGATTAAACACAGTAATATTTCCCCTATTACCTATTTAGGTTTTAACATTTAAGACAGCAAAGAAGAATGTCTTTAAAGCTCAGAAATTACAAAAGTAACTTAAATTTCTACAGAGTTTTCAGTAAATACAATCACTTCTCTTCCTTTATACTTTAAGTTAGTAATGCCACTATTTTAATTATATTTAAAGAACATTAGGAGGAAACGCTATGTTTTTATGAAGAGCTCTGGGACACTGTGCCAATCATCCTGACATTCTGAAAACAAGAAGTGCCACTCCTCTGTAAGGCAGGACACAGGATATACTCTTTGGGTTTCAAGTTCTCCTCACCACATATGTGGTTCTGGTGCTCCTGCAGCTGAATAACAAGGCACAGGAGACAGATACCTGCCCTGAAGATGTGAGGGAGGAAAGATAAGGAGTGGGCAAAAGGACGCCCAAATCATTCATCATACCTGCTAGAAGCAGAGAACTTCAGAGTCAGCCACTCATAGCTCTTCTCTAATGCAACAAATTCAAAATGCTCTCTCCAAGAAGGGAATACTTTTATACTACTGGTGGGACTGCAAACTAATACAGCCTCAATGGAAAGAAGTATGGAGAATACTCAAAGAGCTAAAAGTAAATCTTCCATTTGGTCCTGCAATCCCCTCACTAGGCATGAACCCAGAAGAAATAAAATCACTTGCCAAAAAGACATTTGCACTAGAATGCTTTTTGTTTCTTCACTTTTGGTTTTTTGAGACAAAGTCTCACTTTGTTGCCCTTGGTAGAGTGCTAGGGCATCATAGCTCACAGCAACCTCAAACTCTTGGGCTCAAGCGATTCTCTTGCCTCAGCCTTTCAAGTAGTTGGGACTACAGGAATCTGCCACAACACCCAGCTATTTTTTTTTTTTTAGAGATGGGATCTCACTGGCTCAGACTGGTCTAGAACTCATGAGCTCAGGTGATCCACCTGCCTCGGCCTCCCAGAGTGCTAGGATTACAGGCGTAAGCCACCATGGCTGGCCCTCTACAATGTTTATTGCAGCTCAATTCACAATCACCAAGATGCAGATTCAACCCAAGTGCCCATCAACTCATGAATGAATTAATAAACTGTGGCATACGTACACCATGGAATACTATTCAACCATAAAAAAGATGAGAGAATTTACTTTTTTTTTTTTTGAGACAGTGTCTCACTATGTTGCCATCAGTAGAGTGCCATGGCATCAAAGCTCACAGCAACCTCAAACTCTTGGGCTTCAGCGATTCTCTTGCCTCAGCTTCCCAGGCAGCTGGGACTATAAGAGCCTGCCACAACACCTAGCTATATTTTTTTGTTGCAGTTGTCATTGTTGGTTTTAGCTGACCCTGGCTGGATTCAAACCCGCCAGCCTCGGTGTATGTGGCTGGCGCCCTACCCACCAGCCTTAGTGTATGTGGCCAGCTCCCTACTCACTGAGCTACAGGCGCCACCCAGAATTTACATCTTTTGTAGTTACCTGGGTATAGCAGAACAACATTCTTCTTAGTAAAGTTATCACAAAAAATGGAAAAGCAAGTATCCAATGCATATAATACTACTATGAAACCAAAAGATAAGCAACTATATACCCACACTAGAGAAAAACACAATTAAAATCAAGGAGTAGGAGAGCAAAATAGGAGAGGAAAGGAGAAAAGGGGACTGGTAAACTCTCACCTAGTGAGCACAATGTAAGGGTACACTGTGGGAAGCCACGGGGGACTCTCCCCGCTTTTTACTGACAAGAGCCAGAACAGGGAGCTAGAAGTCCAGATGGCCAAAACTAGAGATAAACAGCATAGCAATTCCAAAGTAAACAACACAGCAGTTCCCAAGAAGTAAGAGAATGACCTTCTTCCCTGTGAGAGTATAAAAGTCTGGAAGAAAAATAAAGTGTTGTCAAAATAAAGTGAAGTCTCAGCCTGACTGAGTCCATTATCCTGTGTGTGTGTATGTTTTCAACCCAGCGCCCCCTCCTCAGAACCTCGCTAGTGGACGGCGGGTCCGTCAAACTGGTGACCATGAAGGGACCTGAGGCACGGGGGAACACGAGAGGAACCACCGCGAAGACCGGCCGGCCAGTGGGAGAAGCATCCTAAGTTCAGTGAGTGCAGTGGGATATTTAAAATTTAAAGATGGGGGTGGGTTCTAGCTGTAACCTCTCTATTCATCTGTTAAAGCAAATGCTTTGTCAACAAGGCACTAAAGTTAACCAAGATCAGATTGCTAAGTTTTTACATTTTGTAGAGCATGTGTGTCCATGGTTCTCAGAAGAAGGAACTGTAAATGTGGATACCTGGTTGATCCTGCCAGTAGTATATGCTTGTCTCAAAGATTAAACCATGCATGCCTAATTACACAGAGCTGGTCCGAAGGTAGTGAGTTATCTTACTTGATTATTCACAGTCAGTTACACATTGAACTCCTTGTTCTACTCTTTCCCCCTAAAATAAGAATTCCCTCAATTTGAACAGATTGCATTCAGAAATAACACAGTTAGCGACTCAACAGTTATTTTTTTTTTTTTTTTTTTTTTTGTAGAGACAGAGTCTCACTCTATCACCCTTGGTAGAGTGCTGTGGATCACACAGCTCACAACAACCTCCAACTCCTGGGCTTAGGCGATTCTCTTGCCTCAGCCTCCCGAGTAGCTGGGACTACAGGCATCAACATTTATCCTTTGATCCTGCAAAAGCAGCTAATGAGTTATTTGACCAGTTTAAACATTATGTTTCCTCACCTCTTGATACTATTTGGCATGTACTCACGGGACTAGCTGTAGCTGTCATTGTTTTGATTATAGTACTGGCCATGCTGCCCTGCACGGTACACTCCCTGTGTTTCTTCCTAAGATTAAATGCTCAAGAGACATTAAGATTAAAGTTGCAGGATAGAGTGGAGCCTCCCTCTCACACTGTCTAATGCTAAGTGGCAGCCAATGACGGGTGAGATCCTCCCGACAGTCTAAGCAACCTAAGACAGGACCCTCTTGATAAACTTGAGGTATCCAACGACGGGTAAGCTAGATCTGTTGGCAGGAGGACAACCTAAGACAGGTGCACTTAAGCCTCTATTAAAATAAATAAGGGAGGGGGGTATGTGGGAAGCCGCGGGGGACTCCCCCCGCTTTTTACTGGCAAGAGCCAGAACAGGGAGCTAGAAGTCCAGATGGCCAGAACTAGAGATAAGCAGCACAGCAGTTCCAAAGTAAACAACACAGTCTAAGCAACCCAAGAAGTAAGAGAATGACCTTCTTCCCTGTGAGAGTATAAAAGTCTGGAAGAAAAATAAAGTGCTATCAAAATAAAGTGAAGTCTCAGCCTGACTGAGTCCATTATCCAGTGTGTGTGTGTGTGTGTGTGTGTGTTTTCATCCCGGCGCCCCCTCCTCAGAACCTCGCTAGTGGATGGCGGGTCCGTCAGGCTATGAGGCAAGTGACAAGCAATGACTTCTGGGGTAAACCCACCTGAGAACTTGTCCCATAGGGAATTGCAGACTTTTTTCCTGAAAGAGAGTGAATCATTCTGGCTTTCATGGGAATGCCTTGGGACACAACCTGAAATGAGACCAGAAATACTGATTTCAATGACTATATCACAACATCATGCAAATAAGATAGATACTAATTTTAAATTATGATTTTTAATAATTTCCAAAAAGAAATTAAAAAAAATTTTTTTTAACCCCACAGAAACCCAGCTTGGTGGAAACTCATTCAATGAAAATGGTGTTTCTTAACTTTTAGGGTTTTATTTCCTTTTACCTTAGATCTTAGAATTGAGTTAAAGTTTTTATGTTCTAAATCAAGTATCACAGATTGAGGAAAGGGATTATTAGAGAGGGTAGGTGCTTTTCTCATGATGAAAGAAAGGGATATTTTGAAACTCAGATCTCTTAAAATCCAATGCAAAGTGTTTTCCTACATAAGGCTGCTGCTGTTTCGAAGGAAATTGTGGGAATGCAAATAGCACTGATATTTACTTGTATTATCAGCTCAAAGATACATTATCCCTGAAGATAGTAACAAGAAAAATATATACAGATACCACTTCAGTTTACATTTCTAAGCTCCATGATAGACAGATAGAAATTGTACAATATCATGTATGAAGAAAATCTATGATAGGCAACAATCGTCCACCATGTTGAGCGCCTAATGTCAGAAGCAATTACTAGGTGTAGCTGCAGTGTGCCCCCCAGGTGCCTCAAGGGTCAAATGTGCACCCTCTTGACAAATTTAGAATTTTGAAAACCCTCATAGAATGAGTTTTCATGCAGAGATTCTTGGTATTAAATAGTACTTTGAAGCAGGATGAAATCGTGACCACACGATTGTTAAAAAACCATCAGATATTACCTTCTGTAAGGAAAATGCATTAATAAAATACCTGTTCTTCCAGGCCAACAGCTTTCAAGGCCTGCCGTCCTCTATGTGAAAGGGCCAAGTTAATGCTTCTTCCACGTGTAAATGTAGCCACTCGAATATCTAAGACATTGGAAGCAGACTCCATGTTACACATACCTTAAGTCCTAGTGTAGGATAGGCATATTATTGCACCTGAATATTAATAATTGGTGCAATCAGAACCAGATTACAGAGGTTGACAGTTAGGTTCACAAATTCATCCTAGAAAAACTGCTACATATCTCAATACTGAATATCACATGGTCACCTTTAAAGTACTCCCCTTGGGAACCTATGTACTGATGCCAACACCTTGTTCACCCTTCAAAGCAATTTTGGAACTCTTTTGCTGGAATGGCCATCAGAACTGCTGTCCTACAAGGTCTGACAATTAAGTTCAGAAACTTGTCACCACATGCTTACCTTGGCAGCACTGTACAAACAACTCAGTGTGGTTTTATAACCTTGGTATATCAGTCTTTCACAGTTGTGTCCATACCAATATATGGTGGTGTCTTCCCAGGGCTCTTCCCAGGTGCTCATTATTGTTGTTGCTTTTTTTTTTTATGTCGTTGCATGTTTTTGTGTGCCACATGACAATAGCTCTGATGGTCATTCTAGAAAAGGAGTTCCAAAATTGCTTTGAAGCGTGGACTAGGCAATGGCATTAGTGCATAGCTTCCCAAGGTAAGTACTTTGAAGATGACCATAGTTATATTCAGCAATGAGGTGTGTAAAACATTTTCTAGAATAAGTTCATGAACTTAGTTGTCACACCTCATAAAAGACTTTCTTCATACCTCTGAAGAAAACACTGACAGTAGCAAATTTGTATTAAATTAACACACTAACTTCTGCCTGAGTTGCATTTAATTTACACTAGTCTGAGCCCAGGGCCTCGTGAAACATAATTCACACATCTCTTCACTTATCTTGACCTGATAAAACACTATAGCCCCAAGGAAAATTTTTTTTCTAGTGGGACAGTCAATGTGTTAAATTTAGATAGTTGAGGTTTTAAAAGACATCTAACAGTTCATTTAAAAAAATTATTAAAAAACTTTAAAAAATTCAGAAAATCTAAGAGAAAGAAAATTTGACAATTTTCACTTCCAGCTTACCTTCCCTAGCTTCATATATATCAACCTGGAAATTCCTCTTTGCAAGGAAGCATGCATTTAATGATCCAACCTAGGAATCAAAACAATTTTTTCATATCTTTATCTGATTCCACAAATACAGGGAATTTTTAGTGATGAACTGAAACATTGTGTGTGGCTATGCTCTACTAGCTTTGTTTATCACACTAATTTTTCTCAGTCACTACTGGAAAGTACCACTTGCAAAAATAGTAAGATTAATTCCAGATTAAGTGGTGTAACTTTGGAGGTAGTTTTGTTTTCTTTTTGTACTTTTTTACAGTGAGATATAACTTTCATACAGAATAAGCATAAAGCACATATACGGTTTATAGAATAATTAAAGAAAACCTTTATTGAAGCTGTTTGGGGTGACCAGATGAGAAGGTCTTGGCATGAGGAATGAAGAGGCTTGACAATCTGAGTCGGGGACTGAGGAACTCTGGGAAGAGCCCTATCATAAAACAGGAAGTAGACAAAACTGCTTGCCCAACACTAGCAGCGATTACAGAGGACATGGAGAAGTTCAGATAGACTGTTTCCACCTTTGTTTTTGCAAAACCCCAGACCTTGAGCACAACCTCTGCCTCCAGCATCAACAGACCTTTGGAATCCAAAGACTCTTTACCATAATTGTTATTGCCACACCTCACACATACATTTTCTCTTGGAGGCCAGTTTTCTGATTTCCTGAACACATACAACTCACATGCGTTTCTCGTGATTCTCTAGGTCTCTCAGGCAGGAAGTGAGTTTTATGGTAAAGATCAGGGCTCAGTTTCCCCTACACTTCATAATCTTGTAATCCTGGGGGGATTATATAAAAAAATGCAGATTCCTCATATTATTTGTATTTCTAATATGGATTAACTTAAAAAACTATATACTAAATTGAATCACAAAGCATCTATATGTACTTTAAATATAATATATTAGAGTCATATAATTTTATTGCATTTACCAAATGTTTTGTGTGCATAGCGGTTCAGGGATTCCTTGCAAAATAATTCTGGTCATAGAAATCAACGTAAAAAAAGAAAAAAAGGAAAAGGAAGGAAGGAGGGAGAAAAGAGAGAAAGAGTAATAGAAGAAAAAAGGAAAAATAAAAAAAGAATAAATGGAGACTGAGAGAACACACAAATAAAAGATTAATTTTGCCTCAAGGGATGTGCTAGATTGTATTTTTCAAAGATGGCTACAACAATGTCTCTTTTACTGTATGCGTTCTTCTGCAACATGACCATGACACTCCTCCACCAAAATATGGGGTTTATTTCTCCAATCCCTTGACTCTAGAAGGGCTTGTGATAGCTTTCACCCATAAAATGCAGTAGAAGTGACACTTGAGCCATTTCCAAGCATAGTCTTTAACTGAACTGGAAGCTTCTGCTTCCTGCCTTTTGGAAGTTAGTTGTTATGTTAGAAAAGTAACTACCTTGAGGTTATGTGTAAGAAGCCCAAGCCATACAGATAGGCCACATGCTGAGGTCCTCACCAACAGCAGGTACCAACTACCAGACATGTAAGTGTGCCATCAGGGATCTCCAGCCTGGTCAGTACTTACAGGTGACTCTGCCCCAGCCATGTGACAGACCACATACAGAACTGAGGCATCATAATAGATGGTTCTTTCAGGCCACTAAAATCTAGTGTGGTTTGTTATTTAGCAATAGATAACTAGAACAAAGGGATTGGTTAAAAAATAACTTTCTGGAAAAGATTACGTTTGAATTGAGCTTGAGGGATGAGAATATTTCATCATGTAGAGAATAAGCAAGCTGATAAAGAGTATGAATGCTTTTGGAAATTTAAAGATAACTTTCAAGAGATCAGGAAAAATTATCATTGAAAAAGAATTTATTGACCCCCAGGCATCACTGGACATTAAGGTGAACCAAAAATAATGTAGGTTGGCAGATCACTTGAGCTCAGAGCTCAAGATCAGGCTGACCAAGAGTAAGATCCGCCTCTACTAAGAATAGAAAAATTAGCCGGGCATTGTGGTGGGCACTGATAGTACCAGCTATTTGGGAGGCTGAGGCTAGAGGGTTGCTTGAGCCTGTGAGTTTGAGGTTGCAGTAAGCTAGAACATGACACTTTACTCAGGGTGACTCAGTGAGACTGTGCCTCAAAAAAAATTATAAAAATAAATAAAAATTTAATTTTCCCCACTATGTAGCCATTACTCAAAAGAGGAACAGGTATATCTGAAGAGATCCTTGCAAATTACTTCCCTTTTTATCTGTTAGTCTGAAGTGATGTTGCTTTCTATTCCTGCCATCATTTTCTGGTTTTTTGGGTTTTTTTGAGACAGAGTCTCACTCTGTAACCCTCGGTAGAGTGCCATGGCATCCCAGCTCACAGCAACCTCCAACTCTTGGGCTTAAGCGATTCTCTTGCCACAACCTCCCAAGTAGCTGGGACTACAGGTGCCCACCACAACACCTGGCTATTTTTGTTGCAGTTGCCACTGCTATTTTAGCTGGTGGGAGCCGGGTTTGTACTTGCCACCCTCAGTATATGGGGCCGGCACCCTAACCACTGAGCCACTGGCACCACCCCCCCTGCCATCATTTTCTTAACAGCAACCCAGCTTTTCCTGCTAAGAGTATGACCTGCCTGGTGCCTGGCATAAGAAGTTGCCTTTTTCATCACTTTCTTCACTCCTTTTCAGCAGGACACTGGACACTTATGTTTCATGCATAGATGCTACTTAGATTCATGACAGGGTATTTCCTTCTCTGAAACACAAACATCTTTTTCCTCTTTGTCCACCACTTTTTTCCAACTTAGGAAAAGTTGCTTCTCTATCTTCTCTGCACTTGTGTGTTAAAGAATTTCTAGTGAAGGGCCATACTAGGAATCATTTGCATCAAGAAAAGAAAAACAGAAAACTGACAGAGAATTTCACACAAAGAATGGACTTTTTCCAAAGACTAAATTGCTATATAGTATCTGGAGAAAGAGGAGAAGAAGGAGGAGGAGGAAGAGCAGGAAAAGGATGAGGAAAAGGAGGAAGAGGAGGAGATGGAGAAGGAGGAGATGAAGGAGATGGAGGAGGAGATGGAGATGGAGGAAGAGGAGATGAAGGAGATAGAGGAGGAGATGGGGATGGAGGAGGAGGAGATGAAGGAGATGGAGAAGGAGGAGATGGAGATGGAGGAGGAGGAGATGGAGATGGAGGAGGAGATGGAGATGGAGGAGGAGATGGAGGAGGAGGAGATGGAGATGGAGGAGGAGGAGATGAAGGAGATGGAGAAGGAGGAGATGGAGATGTTGGAGGAGGAGATGGAGATGGAGGAGGAGATGGAGGAGGAGGAGATGAAGGAGATGGAGAAGGAGGAGATGGAGATGTTGTAGGAGGAGATGGAGATGGAGGACGAGG
>CAUYRH010003079.1:0-30359 GCA_963574655.1 Perodicticus potto
GCATGGTATATTTTTCCATTTGTTAACATTTTCAGCTATTTCTTTTCTTAAAGTTTCATAGTTCTCTTTATAGAGATCTTTCACATCCTTTGTTAGGTAAACTCCCAAATATTTCATCTTTGGCACTACTGTGAAAGGAATAGAGTCCTTGACAGTTTTTTTAAGTAATCTCCTTTCTTTACTGACTGATTTTTTTCCTTTTTTTGAGACAGAGTCTCAAGCTGTCACCCTGGGTAGAGAGCTATGGCGTCACAGCTCATAGCAACCTCAAACGCTTGGGCTTAAGCTATTCTCTTGCCTCAGCCTCCCAAGTAGCTGGGACTACAGGTGCCCACCACAACGCCCAGCTATTTTTTTTTGTTGCAGGTCTCATTGTTGTTTAGCTGGCCTGGGCCAGGTTTGAACTTGCCAGCCTCGGTGTATGTGGGCTACCCCCTGGGCTACAGGTGCTGCCGTCTTTATAAATTTGTCTCTTCTGGACATATCATATAAATGAAATCATAAAATACATGGTCTTTTGTGATTGACTTCTTTCAGTTAGCATAAGGTTTTCAGGATTCATTCATGTTATAATTTGTTTCAGTATTTCATTCTTTTTTTTTTTTTGGCAGTTTTTGGCCGGGGCTGGGTTTGAAACCACCACCTCTGGCATATGGGGCTGGTGTCCTATTCCTTTGAGCCACAGGCGCCGCCCACAGTATTTCATTCTTGTTTTCACTGAATAATATGTGTGTATTCCATTGTATATAGATAGCCTGTTTGATTTATCTGTTCATTACTTGATGAATGTTTAGGTTATTTCTGCTTTTTGGCTATTACGAATAATGCTGCTGCAAATATTTGTGTATTTCAAAGTTTTTTTTTTTTTTTTTGAGACAGAGCCTCAAGCTGTCACCCTGGATAGAGTGCCATGGCGTCACAGCTCACAGCAACCTCCAATTCCTGGGCTCAAGCAAGTCTCTTGCTTCCGCCTCCCAACTAGCTGGGACTACAGGCGCCCGCCACAATGCCCGGCCATTTTTTGGACGCAGACGGCATTGTTGTTTGGCGGGCCCGGGCTGGATTCGAACCCGCCAGCTCAGGTGTATGTGGCTGGCGCCTTAGCCCATTGAGCCACAGGCGCCAAGCCAAAGTTTTTTTTTTTTTTGAGACAGAGTCTTTGACACCCTGGGTAGAGTGCCATGACATCATCATAGCTCACGTGATCTTACCTCAGCTTCTCGAGTAGCTAGGACTACAGGTGCCTGCTACAACACCTGGCTAGTTTTTTCTATTTTTTAAAGTAGAGACAGGTTATCTTGTTCAGGCTGGTCTTGAATTCCTGAGCTCAAGCAATCCACCCGTCTTGGTCTCCCAGATTGCTAGGATTACAGGTGTGAACCACCACACCTGGTTATTCAAGTTTTTGAGTGGGTAAGTGTTTGATCTTTTGAGGAACTTCTAGACTGTTTTCCAAAGTAGCTGCACCATTTTATGTTACAATGCCCTGCTATCAGCACTGTGTCAGGGTTCCAATTTCATGTAAGTATGGTTGTGGCATTAATATATATGGTACATACAGTTTCATCCATGCTTCCATGCTCATAACTCCTGTAGCCCTTGTTATGGTTTTTTGTTACAATGTTGGGTGCTTTAGGCTTCAGGAAACAGAATCTCCCTGGCCTTCTCTTGTCTTGCTTTCACCTACCCCAAGGCAGGACTCGCAGGACTCTAATATTCTCCCACTTTCTGATTGTGGGTCATAAGACCCTAATTCCAGAGAGTGTCCTGCCACATATCCTGAAGGCCAATCATATTTCAACAGGGTTGTTTATAAAAACTCAATAAGACTGGGTTCTGAGAGCTTCTGGATAGCTGAACACAGTGGAGGTTCCTGGTAGGTGATCTACCTAGGGAAGGCATGGAAGCTCTGGGCCCTTTCCCCCATACCTTACCCTATTTTTCTTTTCATATGTATCCATTGTAATACCTTTTTTTTTTTTTTTTCTTGAGACAGAGCCTCAAGCTGTCACCCTGGATAGAGTGCTATGGCATCACAGCTCACAGCAACCTCCAATTCCTGGCTCAAGCGAGTCTCCTGCTTCCGCCTCCCAAGTAGCTGGGACTACAGGCGCCCACCACAACGCCCGGCCATTTTTTGGTTGCAGCCGTCATTGTTGTTTGGCGGGCCCGGGCTGGATTCGAACCCTCCAGCTCAGGTGTACGTGGCTGGCGCCTTAGCTCGTTGAGCCACAGGTGCCGAGCCTATTGTAATATCTTTTATGATGAACCAGTAAATGTAAGTGTTTCCCTGAGTTCTGTGAGCCACTCTAGCATATTAGTTGAACCCAAAGAGGTGGTTAATCACTCTCTATCTGATACCTCTTACTTCTGCATAGCACTGATCACACGGGTAAGTAAATTCCTGGTTGGGTAATGAATACTGCTTGTGCTTTTCACCCTGCTAGATTATAGATTGCATCTGTGCAGACACCATGGCTTCACTATTCACCACCGAATGCCCAGAGACCAGAATAATGTCTTACATGCATATATAATACATGGTCAATAAGTTCTTATTGAACACACAATATTTGCTAAAAATATCTTTTTCCAATTTGTAATTTGCCTCTTAAGTTTATGCTTTCAAACAAGCACATAATTGCAAAAATGTGGTCCACTTTAGTGGTACTATTTACCACTGTGATTTGCTTTTATATTTTGATAGCTCTTTTCTAACTTGAGATCAATTAAACATTCACCTTTTCTCCCCAGTAGTTTTTGTAAGGTTTAATTTTATGTAAGTAACTTTTTAATTCATCCAAAATTTATTTTTGCCTAAGTTGTGAGAAAACAGTATTATACAATATCTTTAAATCCTCATTTCCTCCAGTACCATTGTTTTAATAATATAAATCTTCCCTGGTAATTTGGGGCCCTATGTATTATTTTTTTCCCTCTCAAGGGAAAGAGTCTCGAGAAGGTGTCTCTAAAGTATATACCTGGAAATCCCCTAAATCTCAAAAGTGTTCTTGACTCTATCCTGTTCGTTGCCTTGCACATTATGCTCCCAGAAGGCTGAAGTTGCCAGGAATAGTGGGAATAAGCACTGAACTTTTGGTCAGGTTGGAACACCCAGCTAGCTCTGTGTTGCCAAGTCTGCCTTGTGAAAACAATTTCAATTTTTTAATAGATAATATTCTGGTATTCCTGCTGTGAGAATTGCATTAAGCAGCAGGTAACAGTGGTGAGAGAGAATGAGACAAGATAGAAATTCATTTTCTCTCACATAAAAAATATACAGAGGTAGGAAGTCCGGGGCTTTTATGCAGCCTCCACAAATTTACCTGGAATTTGACTTCTTTCTTTCTGCAATGAGATAGCAGTCTAGCCCTTACACACAAATTTTTGGCTTCCAGCAATTTTTGGAGAGGCTGAAGGGCAAAAAGGGCTTTCTCTGAAGGTCTGTCCCTATTTTAAGGATTCTTTTTTGGGGTCTTTTGGTGAGAACTGGAAAAGCTGCTAGACAAATTCCAAAACAGCTAAAGCACTTTAAAGGAGTCTTTTAAAAATCCCACACGACGATGAGTTTACATATCATTGGCCAAACATTAGCCACATGGTCATACCTGGCTGCAAAGTTAGGAAATATGGTCCTTTTAGCGGAGAACATTGCTTATCAGAATAAAATCGAGGCTGCATTAATAAAGAGGAAGGGGAGAATGAATCTGGCCTGGACGATAGTATTTTCTGCCTTGTCTACTGAGGGAGGCAGACTACTCACTGCACTATGGCACCCAACGCCAGGCCTTCTTCACAGCTCTCAGGTTTCCATTTGTAGGGGAGGGCCATATGGAGATTGGCCAGACAGTTCCTTTGTAAAGGAAGAGCTGATTTCTCCCGATTGGCCCTGCCAAACCCCAGAAGAAAAAAACTCCAAACAGCCTTTCCCACTTAGCAAGCTAAACTCCTCCCCAATGGTCCCCACCCCAACCCCAAACAGGCTACATATGCAGACAGATGGTAAGGCAAGCTGCGTTTTCCACTCAGGTTCAAGGCCAGGTTTATCTGAATAAACCTGCCCTGGTCGTTGAGGGGCACTTTGTCTGATCTTTCTTTTACCCCTCTCTGTGCTCGTCCTCGCCTTACACCTACCAATTTGCAGATTTTTTGGATAGGCTTCCTGCTTCGTGGATTGCTCAGTTTGCATTTACCTAGAATTCCTTTCCAAAAGTAACAGAAGTTGCTACAGATCATTTTTCAAAAAAGTTTTTGTAGAGATGAGTGCTGACTATGTTGCCCAGGCTGGTCTCCAACTCCTGTCCTCGAGGGATCCTCCTACCTTGGCCTTCCAAGGTGCTAGGATTATAGGGGTGAGCCACTGTATACTTCTTTTTCATTTTTATATTTTTATAGATTTGTGGAGTACATGGAAATATTTTTCTTATTTGTACTTTGTATTTTTTTTGTTAGAAAGAGAGTCTTGCCCTGTTGCCTAGGCTGGAGTGCAGTGGTCAATCACAGCTCACTGCAGCCACTAATTCCTGGGCTCAACCGGTCCTCTTGTCTCAGCCTCT
The DNA here is from genome assembly GCA_963574655.1 of Perodicticus potto. Taxonomy (NCBI): domain Eukaryota; kingdom Metazoa; phylum Chordata; class Mammalia; order Primates; family Lorisidae; genus Perodicticus; species Perodicticus potto. The sequence goes on from CAUYRH010003079.1 coordinate 4,557, forward strand.
CAAAGCGCTGGGATTAGTTCACTCTTGATTATACGTAAATCATTACCAAAGTTTTGAGACAGAATATGTTATAGTCCCTTATTTCACTACCAAGAAACACAGGCAATAGCTTTTTTTTTTGGAGACAGAGGTAGCATCCCTAGTAGTTGGGACTACAGGGGTGTGCTACCATGCCCAACTAATTTTTCTATTTTTAGTAGAGACGGGGTCTCACTCATGCTTAGGTTAGGCCCCAACTCCTGAGCTAAAGAAATCCAGTTGCCTTGGCTTTCCAGAGTGCTAGGATTACAGGTGTGAGACACCATGCCCAGCCCAGTGTCCTTTCTGATTCACCTGTGCAAGTTTCAACTTGCTTAGTTTAATCAGGGTTGTTGGGAGAGCTTCATTTGTTTCCGTCTGCATGGATTTTATATTTCTGGATTTTTGTATATCCCAAAACTTTTGTAATGACCCGCATAGAATTATATTGCTTTGAATGTTTTATGTATTTATTTTTTTGAGACGTTTCACTTTATCACCCTCGGTAGAGTGCTGTGGCATCACACAGTTCACGGCAACCTCCAACTCCCGGGCTTAGGTGATTCTCTTGTCTTAGCCTCCTGAACTGCTGAGACTATAGGAGCCTGCCACAATGCCCGGCTATTTTTTTTTTTGTTGCAGTTTGGCCAGGGCTGGGTTTGAACCCACCATCCTCGGTATATGGGGCCGGTGCCCCCCACTGAGCCACAGGTGCTGCCCTGCTTTGAATGTTTTAAACACTAAAGAAATATATTTACATACAGAGAGAATTATATACAAACATGTGATATTTATTTATTTATTTATTTATTTTTTTGACCAGGGCTGGGTTTGAACCCACCACCTCTGGTATATGGGGCCAGCACCCTACTCCTTGAGCCACAGGTGCTGCCCAATATATATTTATAATATAAACTTTTCTAATATAATTTTATATTCATTAGAGACCTTGACTACAAAATTGAAATATGTACATAGTCATAGATCTTGATGCAGAAAAGGATTTCAGGAGTATATTCCTAATTCTTCTCTTTGGGGAGAGGCCAGTTTTACAGATGAAGCCATGGGTGTAGGAGAAGTTCAATGCCTCAACAAGGTTGAGGCTAGATGATTGTAAAGGAATCTATAACCCTGATTCAATGCCAAGCATGTTCCCGGCAATAATTGATGTTTAATGTATATTTATAGAATTAATGATGTTCTTTCTTCCTATACACAGTATTTTCCACTATTCATACTGAAATTTTAGGAAGCCCTATGATCTCACTTTCTTTTTGTGATCTCCAAGAATCATAGCTAATCCTTTGGGCTATGTACTGAAGTTACACGTTCTGCTGGTGTGAAGCATATAAAATAGCACTATCTGCTAGAAATATAACATGAGCAATGTTTGTAATTATAAATGTTTTAGTAGTCACATTAAAAATAAAAAAGAGTGAAATTAATTTTGATAGTATATTTTACTTAATGAATATATCTGGACAATTTTAGCATTCCAAAATGTAAACAATATAAAAAATTATTTTGCATTTTTTTTTCATAGTGTCTTAGGAATCTGGTGTGTATTTTATAGCCCATCTCAGTTATGACTGTCTAAATTTCAAGTACTCAATACCCACGTCTCCCTACTGGCTACTGAGTCATTTAATACTCACAGTTCTGTGTATTGTAGACAGAATTGTCTAGTAGTAGTAGTAGATAGTACAGCCCTAGAATGACCCTCAACAATCTATCATCTTTATGCTTTGCATTGTTTAATATCATCTGTTGTAGGGCACATGCCCCAGAAAAGGGGTTCTACTCCTCATGAGACTTGACTTTGACATAATCCCAGGGTTGTGGGTCCACATATTTATATAGTTCTTACATAGAATTGAAGAATTTTGGAGATGGATGAGACAAAATGGTAGCACTTTAATAAAAATATACATATACAACTCTCATGCTTATGATATCAATAGCTAGCTGTGATGTTTTCAAAATTAGACCATGAATAATGTGTTTATTTAAATTGATTTCCAAGGGGGGAAGGGAGGAAGATGGGTGTGCTCTCACTTAATGGGTACAATGTAAGGGTATATGGCACACCTAGGTGTGGGACACAACTAAACAGGGACTCTTCCTAACAAATGAAAACATTGTAACCTAATTGTTTGTACCCTCACAGAAATCTGAAATTTTTTTTTGGCCGGGGTTGGGTTTGAACCCGCCACCTCCGGCATATGGGGCTGGCGCCCTACTCACTGAGCCACAGGTGCCGCCCCAGAAATCTGAAATTTAAAGTAAATAAATAGATTTCCATATCCCTTTTATAGATTTTTTTTTTATTAAATCATAGTGGTGTTTGTTAATGCAATCATGGGGTACAATGTGCTGGTTTCATATACAATATGAAATACTTTCATCAAACTGTTTAACATAACCTTTATGGCATTTTTCTTAGTTATTGTATGAAGACATTTGTATTCTGCATTTAGTAAGTTTCACCTGTACCCTTCTAAGATGCACCGTAGTTGTGGCTCCACCAATTACCCTCCCTCCATCCAGCCTCCTCCCTCCCCTCCCCTCCCTTGCCCCTTTCCCCATATTCTTGTGCTGTAATTGGGTTATAGCCTTCATATGAAAGCTATAACTTAGCTTCATAGTAGGGCTGAGTACATTGGATACTTTTTCTTCCATTCTTGAGATACTTTGCTAAGAAGAATGTGTTCCAGCTCCATCCCTGTAAACATGAAAGAGGTAAATCCCATGAAGGTCATGTCGAACAGTTGGATGAAAATATTTCAGATTGTATATGAAGCCCGCACACTGTACCCCATGATTGCACTAATGTACACAGCTATGATTTAATAATAATAAAAAAAGATATTGTAACTGATAAGATAAGAAGTTCCTTGTAATTCTATACATGGAATCGGCTCAAACGATATTCCTTAAATAAATGAATAAAATAAAATAAAATAAAAAAAGAAAAAAAAAAGAAAGACAATCTGAAAATAATTTAAAAACTAAAAAACTACAGGATTTTGGAATTTTAGAGAGGCACATTAATATGGCTTTACTTAAGGTAAAAATATCTTAAAGACAATCTAGCAATTTGTGCTAAGGGTTTTAGTATTGTGTACTGCAAAAAATAATTATTAGATTATTCAGTATCTTGTTGAGTTAGCATTCCAGCGGCTGAAAAGTAGAAGAGGATCTTCAAGGGTGAAGAAGAAAATGTGTAAAGCAAGAAAATGTATGTTTGAGGTCCTAGAATGGCAGATGTGGGAGACAGAAAATAAGAAGAGGGAATTAGTACGGAAGTAAGTTACAACCAGAGCATGAAGGGCTACACGTACATATTAGGGGTTTGGAGACAATTTCAGAAAATTGAACTTTTTTGTTAAACTTTGTTGAGGAGAGGCATACTCTGCTCTAGGTCTCTGGTGCTAGTGTGAGGGGAAGGTGGTTGATCAGCATAGAGGCCAGGCCTGGCTTCCATCAAAGGCCCCAGCTTTGAACAGAAACAGTAGAAATGGAAAGGAAAAATAAAATATTCAATGGAATAATAAGTCTTCTCTCAAATTTGGTCTCAATATAGAACTCTCACTTTTAAAGAAAAATTTCTGATTTCACAAATTAAACTTTAAGTTCTGCAATGGCAAAAACTGATTATTTCACATTTATAATCTAGGAACATGATAGATGCTTAATAAATGTTCTGCATTTATTTGAATTGTCAGTACCTTAAGGAGAATACTAAATGTTGGAAGATCAAGGGTATTCATGAGTGCAGCATTGGCCCCAGGATCCGAAGTCCGCAACCTTCTTCAAAGGGGCCGATAATAAATATCTGAGGTTTCATGGGCCACATAGGCCACAAACACCCCTCTATCATTATAGTGTGAAAGCAGATTTAAATTAAGTTTGACTATATTCCAATAAAATTTTATTTATAAAACTATGTAGTGGGCCAGATTTGACTTGCAGGCCATAGTTTGCCAACCCCTCCTTGCCCTAGACAAAACAGAAGTTAACATCTTATATAGGATTAAAGAGTTAAATATTTAATATATTTAGTTTTTGAAAGAACACACTTCTTTATAAGTTATTATCTTAATTTTATCTTACCACAATTGAAGTTTATTGAAGTATAATTTGACAAAATTTCCTTTTTTAGTTTAAAATTCTATGAATTGAGACAAATGCGTATAGTTATGTGAATGCTACTATAATTAGGATATGAAATATTTCTCTATCTTTCAGACTTCCCTCACACACCGTAGTAGTTAGCATTTCTGCTTGACTCCCATCTCCTGCTAAGTACCAGTCTGTTCTCTATCCAAGAGATATCTTTGTTTTGCTTTTTCAAGAATACCATATAGGGCAGTGCCTGTGGCTCAGAGAGTAGGGTGCCGGCGCCATATACCAAGGGTGGTGGGTTCAAACCTGGCTCCGGCCAAACTGCAACAACAACAAAAAATAGCCGGGCTTTGTGGTGGGCACCTGTAGTCCCAGCTACTCAAGAGAATCACCTAAGCCCAAGAGCTAGAGGTTGTTGTGAGTTGTGATGCCACGGCATTCTACCGAGGGTGACAAAGTGACAAAAAAAAAAAGAATAATACCATATAAACGAAGTCATAGGCCATGTAGCCTTTGGAGTCTACTCCAAAGCCTCTTTCATTAGGCATAATGCATTTGAGATTTATCCAAGATATTTTCTGTAGTTTTTACCTCTTTATTACATGGATTGTAATAATTTATTATATCTGTTACATGGATTTTGTTCAAGTCTGTGTATTCATTTACCTATTAAAGTCTATTTAGCTTATAAGCATTTTGGGAGCAATTATCAACAAAGCCATTTCATGTAGGTTCTTGTTTAAATATAAGATTGCATTTCTCCTGGGTAAATAAATAGCAGTAAGATTGCTGGGTTGTATGGTAAGTATGTGTTTAACTTTATGACAAGCTGTTGAACTATTTCCCAAGGATCTGAACAATTGAGGTTCTACTAGCGAAGTGTGAGTTTCAATTGCTTTACATGCTCACTAGCACTTGGTTTTGTTAGGTTCTTTTATTTTACCTTTTCCAGGAAATGGATAGTAGTATCTCAATGGGGTTTTAATTTGAATTTTCCTAATCATTAATGATATTGAATGCATTTTCATATACTTATTTGCTATTTATATATCTTTCTTGGTGAAGTGTCTGTTCAGATCTTTTGCCTATTTTTAAACTGGGTTGTTTGTTTTTATTGTTGAGTTTTCAGAGTTGTTTGTATACTTTCAGTTCAAGTTCTTTATTAGATGTATGTTTTGTAAATATTTCCTCCAAGTCTATGTCTTTTCATTTTGTAAACAATATCACAAACTGTTATACTTTGAAATGTGAACAGCACTATTATTATTATGTTACTATATTTTTTAAAAGGGAAATTGGTTAATGAGAATAATAGAACCTTTTCTTTGATAGACAATTTAAAAATGATATCCATGAATATTATAAACCAAATAGCAAATTTTTTTTAGCATGCCACAGATTTATCTTCAATCTGAATCTTAGTCATGACAATAAAATCTAGACTCACAGATATTCTCTATCATATATTTAATTTTGAAGAACTTTAAATCTTTGTGAAATGACAAAGGAAACTGACATATCTCTGAAATAGGACATCAATCTGCCTAGCTTGTCTTTCGAAGCACAGTAAAAGGGAACATTTTCAAATAGTGAGCTGTCTCTTTTATTTATTGATCTTCAGCTAGAAATAAGGCAAGTAAAATGCTCTCTCCATATCTTTCTCACTGTATGAAAACAGGGTTACAGATCAATTGATTTACCATCACAATTGATTAGCTACCTTCCCTACTATCTCTATTGTGACATGAGACATGCAGTCATATAGATCTTTCATTAGGAAAGTCATTGGAAAGCTAAGGTTCATTGCATGCTTAAATGGTTTGTAGCCCACTCATTAAGCCATTAACTAACCATTAATATTGCTTAACCTCAAACCTAACAGATAAAATAAATTATTGCCATTTTATCTTCCATGTGCACCTTAGCAAAGTGAATAGTTGCATGATTTTATTGAAATCTGACAAATATTCAGACATGCCAAGGAATTCAGGTATCCAAGCTGTTAACACTAATTAGATTTATGGTGCATTCCTTTAGATGCACACCCTTAAGCATAAAGAGTGGCAGACAGATACATTATTAAAAATTGTTTTTTCTGCTCCTCATTTAATCTGTTTTTAATATTTTCTACATGTTAATATTTTCTACATTGATAATATTACTATAATCAATAACATTTATTTTAATAAGAAATATTCTTTATGATGTGCTTAACCAATAGTATTAAAAACAAAGCAATAAAAGCTCTGCAAAAAGAAGTTAACCATTTTAAGACTGTTCAATACCTTCGTAGTCAAGCATTTTGGGTAAATGTTCATACATAGCATCTAACAATTCTCTGTCTCTCTAGAAATAAAGCCAGATAAATTAAGTCTCAGTTACTATCAATAAATAATCTAGACACTACCTTGTATAATTTATACAGGGTATAACATAATTAAATATATTGATGTAAATCTTTGGATTGCCATATTTCTAATGTGGGCCCATCAAGTCAAGTATAATGAACATAAAGTTCTTGCACATAACTTTTTAAAAGATATTTTTTTTTTCAGGCAGATTTCCCCACAGGATAACTAACCATAATGCAAGCTCAACCATTTCTTTTAAATCTTGGAGCAAACAAGTGAGCACTTGAAGAAGAACCCTGTACATTTAATGGCAAATGTGCAAATATGAACAGAGTAAAATGTACAATTAAAGAATGCTACAAATAGAGCTCATAGTTCATGTGAAAGAGTATCACAGAACCACAGGGGACACTGTATAGATGTGTGAGTAGATGTAAATGAGCTCTACCAATGCATCTAGAAAGGACAAGGAATTGATGTGTATCTAGCAACTGTATGGAAATATTGCCATTCCATGTCAGTTTGGTCAAATTAGAGCTGAATTTCATTTTATTTTTCCATTTCTTACTACTTAAACCTTTAGCATCTCTTGGGCCATACAAAGTCAGTACTTGGTCATGTGACATCTCACTGACGAAGGAAGGTTGTGTACATATAATATCATTACTTCCAGAAAATTTTGTATGTCATTTACAAAAGAACACGTAAGCGGATAAAGGGCCAAACTTAAAACAATTTACTGTAGTTTTCATTCATTCAAATCATTGTAACAGCCTAGCCTTTCCCCATGGCCAGGCTAAGGGGTCTGTGCTGTGCTGTTCCCCTATAGGAATGTGACTACGATAAGTAGGGAGTTAGTGCCATAAGCCATATGTTTTTGAAGCATTTACATTATTTTCTATGTGCAGTGAGGACAATAGCATATGGAATTATGCAAATTTCCCTTTGCAGAAAATATGTCCTGTAGCCTGAGGCATAGGAGAGGGTGAAAATGAACTTCAGAAGAGTTCAAAGTTCGTGTACCACACAGGACGGGAATGCAGGAACCCAAAGCTTTTTAAGTGCAACTGCTTTATGTGTTCTTTTTCCATATTCCTACTCAAAGATTTTGTCCCTTATTAAGACTTGTGTATGAAAAAAGGCAAGATGATGGCCTTCTTTGTTCAGTAAAGCAGACAGAGAGGTCTAGATTATTGAGAAAGAAGATGCATCTAGAGGTAAGGTGGCCTTTTCTTTGTCTTTTCTCCACATTGACCCCAAATAATCATGGCTCACAGTAAATTCAGGAAGTTCTTTTCTAGTCCAGTGTTAGAAAGAAAATGCAAGTCATTGGAGGGGCATTCATCATATTGTTTGGGGCTTATGGAAACCTTTAGATTGTTTATGCTGCTCAGAAAATGTCACAAGCTACTAAGTTCTGCTCCAAAGTTCTCCTAAGACATCCTACCCTGGGGCCAGAAACTCGTGTTTCCTGAGGTAATGCTGGAGACTTCCAGCCATCTGAGAGAGCATTCCAGACTTGGGAATGTAGGAGCATCTTGAGGAGGAAGTCCCCCAGCATGTTATTGTCCTTTACAGAACTTTTCCCTAGAAGATGAGACAGTGGGTCAAAGTGGAACTCAAGCATGGGGTTCCTCAGGCGGCCACAGGCAATGAGATGCCTGCCCTGACTTCTTCTCCCTCAAAATCAGCAGGGTTATATTCTATACCCAGTTGAGGGATTCTGGGCTACCCAAGGTTAAGGGCTAACTTGGTCATCTGGTAGTAGGCTATGTCCAGTTAAGGAGTGTCCATATAGAAAACCGATTTGACCTTGCTCCTAAGAAACACTAATGAGTGTTTTCAGAAAGTCTGGGATGGCTGTTCAAGGGTGGAGCAGGTGGGGAGGGATACTTGATCAAAGCAACTTTATAGCTCTCACAAGGCTGTCTCTGGGTGTTAATGGGATATTGACACAGAGCTAACTGGGTCTCCTTTGTTGCTCTGCCTTTGACTGACTGTCAACATCCTGAATATACCCAGTGCCATTGGATATGGGCCTGGCATTTGGGGGTGAGTGATTGACACAGACTTTATTATGGAACTTCAAATAATGAAGTCAGGCCTCTGGCCCACTAGAATCCCTTTATATACTGATAATATCCTATAATCAAAATAAGAAATTCAATCAATCAATCTATGTCTTTCATCTATTTATCATCTACTTATCTATGCATCTATCTTTTCCCTCATCTCTCCGCTTCTTCCCTCTTATGTAATATAATGGCATCTTAAGGCATTTAAAACTTGTTCTGATAAATGCAAATAACCAAAAAAAAATACTAGCAGAATTCTCACCTCCCTTTTATTTATTGAAGTAAAGAAAAATTTTTTTTAATAATTTTATTAAATCATAATTGTGTACATTGGTGCAATCATAGGGCAGAATGTGCTTCAAATATATGTTATTTTAGATGTCTAAACTAAGAGTAAGGGCAGTTAAAAAATGAGGAACTTATTTTCTGTTGTAGAAAATTATTGTCATCTACTTTATAATTTTCTTTAGTATAATATTTCCTAAACAGTGTCTGCAATTAGGAGGACTATATAATTTACTATGCACTAAAATATTTTTAGTTTTCTGAAAAGATTATTTTCATGCGACTGCAGTGATTATAAAATGGTGTGGTATAAAACAGAATCTCTTCGTGCTAAAATTGCATTAATAATTAATTGGAGGACAAGTATTTCACCATGACAAATGAGAGACTGTTTGGAAGGAATGATGCCATTTAGTGGCAGGAATAATATAGTAACATGCTGTTAAATACAAAACATTATATTAAATTTTACAGTTAAAGTACAAAGGCATCAAAATATATTAAAATTCAAATTGATTTTGTTTGCTAAAGTTCTGGCACTGGAGATAATAATTATAGTTTTGCTAGTATAACTGTTAAAATGAGAGAAACAAGAAAAAGGTTTAGCGGAAATGTAAAAAAAAAACTTTTCTAGAGAAAAATCTGGTTGCTACTAAAGTAAAGCAATATGAGATGAGAGGAAAATAAGGGACATGCTTTTGGCTTACTATTATTCTAATCAAAGTCTCAAGTTTATGATCAAACAAAGACACAGTTCCAATGGCAAGGTAATGCTGATGCTAACTTGTATAAGAGTAATTGCATTAAATTACAATACGATGGCTAAATTAACAGTCGTTATTAACCTTCAGAATGGAGATGATGCCTCTTTATGTAAGAGTATAAAATATTCACTGAAGACAGCCTGAAAGGGGCCAATTCCATAGATGGCCAAATGTAGACATTTCATTTGTGTGATCTTTTAATAAAAGTGGTTTTTAAAATCTATAACTTTCTAATTAAAGACTGCTTTAATAAATTAAATATTGAGTAATTATAAAACAACACTTACAGAGTATATATAAAATATAAAGATTAAAGAATAATGATGTAACATACATTCACATATCCTTCACTGATTTAAGAAAAATAACACAACTTTTTCCTACCTGCTTTGCTTTCTTCCACATCCCATCCTGTGCTACCCCATGTTAATCTTGATGGTTTTTCCATATGTATTTTTATTTATGAAACAAATTTTCTTATTAATATTGATCACCTTACGTCATGCTATATGTCAGTTTAAACAATAAAAAATAAAATTTACTTTTATCCATCTTAAAAAATAAAAATAAAATTTAAAAAATAAAATCATGCTTCTGCTTGGGTTTTATGTATATGTGTGTCTTCTGAGATTCATCGCAATGTTGAAAATAGCTGGGATGTATTAGTTTTCACTTCTGTGTAATGTTCAGTTGTAATACAATACATCATTTGTTCATAGAAGGTTGATGGACATTTAGGTTACTGTCTATTATAACATAAAATACACTGTAATCTTATAAACATAGCAGTCTCACCCATGGCTGCTGGATCATATAAAAGCAAGAGGGGGTGATGGCTATTTACATATCCAGCTTCACCAGTTCATGCCAAATCACTTGTAACAGTGGTTCTAATGACTTACACAACGCGATGGAGATTAACTACCTGTTTCCTCTTCTCAGATGCACACAGGTAACTGCATGTGGTTAACTCCCTTTGTGTTAGAAGAGGCTATGTGTTTTGCAATGGAATTTAGTCAGCAGAAATTTTTCCTCCCTGGCCAGTTGGATCCTCCCATATAATTTCTCTAAACTTCTCCCCTTCTCTTATTGGCTAACAGGGCACCCCTTTGGGATGGTCTTAGAAACCACATATTGAAAATGACAGGTGGGCGGCACTTGTGACTCAAAGGAGTAGAATGTTGGCCCCATATACCCGGGGTGGCGGATTCAAACCCAGCCCTGGCCAAAAACTGAAAATGGCAGAGGTACAGGATGAAAGGAGACTGGGTCCTAACAGTTGACAATTGGGGACACAATCAGAAGAGCACAAAAGTCCCAATATATACTGGACTTTTATAGGTCTATCTTTGGAAACAAATATTTCTCACTGCATTATCATACCTTATTCATGTCATCGCTTTTTGGCAGAATCTACATTTGCAAGCAACTATTTTCAGGAACGCAGCTCAGTAAGAGAGAATTAGAACCAAAATATCTGATGAGCACCTTGAGAACTCGCTGAGAATTGCAACAACTGCATGGAACTAGATACTCACCCATTAGTTTCTGAAGTGCAATCTCAAATAGCCCACCTGTCTTTTCTTGCCCACTTTTCTTTCACTTTTATAGTAAGAAGTACCAAAAACAATGACATTTTGTTACTTAGATGTGTACATTTTCTATAATCACAAACATGGGACCTGCTTGATAATTTTTAAAAGATTCCCTGAGTGGGCTGCTACATAATTAGGATTATTACATGAAGACTTTTTGTTTCTTTGTGGTGGCGGATATCACAAAAATTATGTACAGACTTTTTATTATTGTTGTTGTTCATCAGCTTTCCTTAGTGTTGTGTGTTTAATGTGTGGCCCAAGACAAGTCCTCATCTTCCAATTTGGCCTAGAGAAGCCCAAAGGTTGGACACCCCTGACATAGGTTAATATCTCCATAACTTTTAGGTAAGGAATTAATTCTTAAATAGGACAAAAATGTATAAACAATGAAGGAAAAAATGGATAATGACTATTACCTTGAAAGTGGGAATTTTTTTTTCATTCAGTTACCAAGAAGAAAGGAAAAAAACAAACTGCAGACTGGTAGAAGAAATTTATAGCACACAAGTTAAGAAAATATTCTATTAGAATATATATAGGACATCCACAAATCAGTAAGAAAATGGCAAATAACGCAAAGTAAAAAGGGGCAAAAGTCTTCACCACTTCTCAGAAAAGGACATCCAAATGGCCTTTTAGCATGTGAAAAGATGCCCCAACTGGATCAGGTAAACATAAACTCTAACCATAGTTGTAAGACATTTCAGAGTCACCACCTTGGTAAGAGTTATGAAGTTTGACGGTTTCAAGGTTGCAGAAACTATCCCTCCCTAGGACATATGTATCTATTAAGGAGGCTAACTGCATAACAGACAAACCCAACAGCAATGTAATGGTTCAGAAACCCATGTACCAATGCTTTTATTTAAAAGCAATCATTTTAATTTCCTACTCATAAGTTGTGAGAGCACACTAAAGCATAAAAAAACATAATATAAGTGAAAAAAGAAATAAGTGTGCAGATGAATAGCTATTTATTCTTTTGTGAAGGAGGTATCAATTTATACATTTTTAAATGAAAGAGTAATTTATATAGTTTTATACTTTATGTATTCCATTGCCTCATCTCCTCTGGACTTCAAATCTGATTTGAGGCTGTCCAGACAATAAGTGAAAGACTCATTAACTTAAAGCAGAGAATAACATATATTAATTTTACATCCCTTGATGACAATTTACAGAGGGTAGTAAATTTACGAAAAGGAAATTTTACTTGGAATAGATTTTTGACAACCAAAAAAATATGTAGAAATGGAAATATGAGGTTAAAAATGCCAAAATATCATCTTAAGTTCATTGGTACCTGAGGGGGAAAAATGTGGAAGTGACATACCCTCAGTTATTTTGAAAGATTTATTGAAAATATAAATATCATTTTATGGATTAAACTCTTAATGGGAAGGTCATTAAGATTAAAACAAAATTCAATCATACATTTGAGTCTTATATATTAAAAAACATGTACAATAGGTTTGGGGACTAAAGCTCAGCAGCTAGGGCGCCAGCCACATACACTGGAGTTGGTGGGTTTGAACCCAGCCCAGGCCTGCTAAACAACAATGACATCTACAAACAAAAAATATCCAGGCATTGTGCCTGTAGTCCCAGCTACTTGGGAAGCTGAGGCACGAGAATCGCTTGGGCCCAAGAGTTTGAGATTGCTGTGAGCTGTGATGCCACAGCACTCTACCGAGGGCGACATAGTGAGACTCTTATCTCCAAAAAAAAAAAGAAGAGTACAATATTTGAGAATAAAATTGACTTTTACTCAAGGATGGCTACAAAAATGTTTCTTAAAACCATACAAAGAGCATAAGAATGTCCCATATTATCTGGAAATTTCTTTCAGAAAGATCCAAAGAGCTTATTTTAATTTGTTAAAAGCAAGAATGTTAAGAAAGTAATAAGTTCATTGTCTAGAATGAATATCTGGAATAGATAAATAACTGATCAACTTAATGAACATTTTATTGACATACATTATCCAAGAAAATTATCTTTTCCCCAAAAAGATAAGAATAAAACTACCCATGAAGTAATAAAAACTCAAAATAGGTTTCAATAAGTATTTTTTGTTCAGAACTCACCACATTTGGGAGTGAGAAAGGATGAGACGAAAGTTAAACGGGACAGAATTTTGGTTTTCAGATATAGGTTGAGATTATCACAGGAAAACCAGGGTCTACATTCACTCTTTAAAAGTGATTTGGTACTCTTACTAAATCTTATGAAAATATCAATCCCTGGCCACACAAATTAATCACAGAAGACATCCGTCCTTTAATCTTGTAAGATTTGTTCTAATTTGAACTTCAAAAAGAAAGGCAAATCAAAGAAATAAAAACAAACAACAACAAAAAGCTTCATCCATGTCATTATCTAAAAGGAATGAAAAAAAAGGAGAAAGAGAAAAAGAGGAACAAGAAAGAACTGTGCCCACTGTCATACATTAAACATGGCCCATGCCAACGAGGAGTTCATTTTTCCAACCCTTGAAATTGAGCTGGCCTGGTGACTTGCTTTAACCACAGCAGACAGCCTGAATGACACTGCTACTACTTCTGACCCCAAACCTCAAGAGACCTTGCAATGTTCTGCTTGTCCTCATGGAATGTAGCCATCATGCAAAGAAGCCAAGCCAAACTGCAGGAACGCAGAGCTAACAGCTTCAGCCCAAAGCCAGGCAGGTGAGTGAAGCTATATAGGTACAACCTCCCCTGCCCAAGCTGCCAACTGACTGAGAACATATGAGTCGACCTGGCCAAAGCCATGCGGAATAGAGGCCAGCTGTGCGGAATGAACCCCACCCAAATAGCCAGACGACTTAAACTATAAGCAACTGGAGGCTTTTTTTTTTTTTTTTTTTTTTTTTTGCAGTTTTTGGCTGGGGCTGGGTTTGAACCCGCCACCTCCAGTATATGGGGCTGGCGCTCCACTCACTGAGCCACAGACGCCGCCCGCAACTGGAGTTGTTTTAAAAGATTAGATCAATAGATAAATACGTAGATGATAGGTAGATAAACTCTTCCGGCCGATTGCAACACATTTACAGTGTCCTAAAGCGGCATGAAGGAGAAAAGTCAGGAAACTGGCCATTGACAATTTCTAAGTTATCAATCCAAAAGAAGGAAAGATGATCTTACATTATCCTCCAGTAGATACAGAATGGAAATATGTCAGAATGAGAATTACTGAAGAAGTTATGTTCTGACCACTTAGACATCATCACTAGGAGGCAGCTTACTTTCACTAAGAACACGCAAATTCATAGTTACATCCATGACTATCGGAGGAGTTTTCAGCAGTCTCTTCTTATGTCCCATATTCCAGGAAAACAAAAATTTAGGCTGACTGATGCAGCGTGATAAATTTCCAACTAGCTGAACATCGTGCAAAGGAGGTGTTTTCGCATTAGTTCTCTCAGCAAATATTTACTGGGGACATAGTCAGTGTCAATCTTCAAATACTGATGTCAACATGGAAGGAGTTTTCTAGGGATAATGACCTGGTATATAACATTCTATTTTACTCCTGCCTTTTTAACATTTTTACTTCTTCATATGCCCAATGTTAGGGGACATAAAGTAACTAAAGTATTCCTTTGTTACAGTCTAGGAATGAAAAGACTAATGTTTAATTCCACAATAATTAAACCATTACGGGCAGCGCTCTACATCATTAGTGACCCAAAGATGTAGTGGCCTCATTAGGCAGTGAATTGCCTGTGCTGCAGGTGGCCACAGGTGGTAATCAGGTTTGAAGGATTTACATCCTTTTGAGCAGTGGAACTACTTGTTTAAAGGATAAGTTTATGCGCTAGAACCCTAATAAATAAATAGATAAAAGAGAGAGTGGGGCACACAGGATGGAGCTCATTTGTCCGGGCTCCTCCTTCTCCCCCTTTGTTGATCATTGAGACGTTGCTGAATTCCCGAGGTTCCGTGAAACACCCTGGGAGGGTCTGTGGAGTAGGAGTCCTCGACAGTCACTTCAGAGATTTTCTGATCTGAATCACGTGCATCTATCACAAAGGGAGAATTTGAGTGACAGGGCTAAAGCAAACTTCAAGGAAAGTCATCGAAAGTTAGAATCAATAACAAAAAAACCCTTGAAATAAGTTAATTAATTCAAAGTGCTTAAACAAGAATGTGGCAGATACTAATGTCATATATGCACAAGTAAGTAAGCGAGAATTGTACATTTGTAGTTCTGTTTTTGTGTCTGGGTTGATGAGAACCTCAAGGTTAGTTTTTAAAAAATCCAAGTTTATTTTTTGAAACAAGGAAAACAGGACGTGCTCAGCAGAAGAAAATACAAAACACCAAAAGCTGTATTGAATAAAAGGATGACTCATTATTCCACCAAGACGTTGCAGTTTCTCTTCCAGAAAAAAACCTTGCCATTCAGTTTTGAGGAGTTCAGTTGGCTTCACATTTTGCTTTTACAATGTTGAGGTCAAGGCCCTGTCTTTCCTGAGCTATTCGAAGTCACTGAGTGAGCACCACAGGGCTTCTGGGTCCTGGCCATTTCTGCCCCAAACAGGACACCCCTAATGAGCAATCTTTGGGTTGGTGGAGACTCATTAGATTTACACAGTAGGTGTCGGGGCTCCCAAGAACCCTGATCTGGGACAGTAATCGACAAGGGAGACAGCAATGGAAAAGAAGAGACTTTACGCCAAACTTACAGCATAAAATCTGGAAGCCTGAAAGGGTAGACACTGC
Source organism: Perodicticus potto (assembly GCA_963574655.1). Classification (NCBI taxonomy): domain Eukaryota; kingdom Metazoa; phylum Chordata; class Mammalia; order Primates; family Lorisidae; genus Perodicticus; species Perodicticus potto. Next base: position 20,497 of record CAUYRH010003079.1, read on the forward strand.
TTCATGTGCCAAGTGGCAGCCTGATACAAAGTGGCAGCTGGTTCTGCTTCACAGGAGTTTTTATTTGGTACAGCAATAGAGTAAAACGTGCAATAATGCACAGCAGTCGAGGTTAAATAATGAGAGAGGGGAGATGACAGCCAGTAAAAAGGTTGGATAAAGGGCAATGGTGGGATAAATAGGGTAATGGAACAGCCAAGACAAAGGGGAGAGAGCAAGTCACTGCTCTTCGGTCAGATATCTTAGCTTCCCTCATCTGAACTGCTAATTGATGATTTCAGCCACTTGGAGTGCTGATTTCCCATGCAGGGACAGTCACGCAGACATCTCCTCTGGACAGCCTTCAGAATCCTTTCTTCTCAATTAGCCATTCAGGGGTGGCCTGCCTGCATGCTTCAGCCTGGCTTGAAGGGCCTGCGGACACTCAGCCTCCCTCCCTCCCACAAGTAGTCTTGGGATTTCTTACCCAGTCTGTGTTCCCTTCCCTTTATCTTCACAGGTATCAGATGTGCCCTGTGATCTGGGGCTTTCCCAGCTCACACTTGCTTCTGCTCTCGTATCAACACCAGTGAAAGGGATGTTACACCGCCAAACATCGCCAGTTACACCGCCAGTTACACCGGATGTTACTCCTTCCCCACCAAACTCAAATAAACCTCTCACACACCTATCTCTCTCTTAGCAGCACCTCCTAGAAGACTTATGCAGATACGCAATTAGTGCATTTTTATGCTATATTCTTTCATTATTTTATTTGCACATTATATACAATTGTAATCAGTATTACAGTAATCAATTTGTATACACAAAGTCATACCGTATATGACGTTGTATCTTGTCTTTCATTTTGTGGGTATTGCAAAAGCTTAGTATACATTATGAAGTTTGCATAATAGTTCAGTATGAGGATGTACAATGATTTGCTTAAATCTGTCTCTTATGTTGGACATTGGACTGTCTCCAACTTTTTATTCTAGCAAGCCATGCTACACTGTAGATCATTTTCCTTTGGTGATGGCTTATTGCTAACACCTTTATATGTTAAAGAACCTATTTTTCCAATTCAGTTCAACAAGTACTCAGGGAACACAACAGCCTAGGCTCTTGGTTATGCACTAGGATTCAATAATGACAGCTCAGTGGCAGAAAGAGACCATTAAGTACAGGCAATTTTTATTTTGCATGGACCCTAAAAATGACCTGGATGAAAATGTGCAAAGCAATCTCCGTAATATACAGGAAAATTTGTGATTGTTTCATGAACTTCAATCATTTTTGTCCGATTATTATGAATTCTCTATTGTTTGTTTTAAATGTATAGGGATATTTTTAAAACTCAAACTACTATTAACATTTTTTGATACACTCTAATTGAAAACATTGGCAACACTAAGAATTACAGTGTTTCATTTCTTTGTAGTAACTTATCAAGAGCAGTGTGAGTAGTGCTTTCTTTCTCACATAAATTATGATGTGGAGCAAAGAACTTAGTGATACCCTGATGAATTGTCATGCTTTGTTCTAGGTCTGTATCAGCTTCCAACACTTTATCCTTTGCACTTTCAATGTCATGAAATATCTCCAAGAGTTCCTTTAATGTGAAGCTTTTTCTGGGACATTACTTACTTTCCTTATTTATGTTAATAAATTCATCCTTGCCAGATTCTTCTGCTGGCATATCTAGACTGGCAGTATTGGCATTTTCATTATCAGGTATTTTTTCTAAAACTTCATTTGTGTACAATCTAAATTTCACTTCCAACATTATCCCTCTCTCTCTCTCTCTTTTTTTTTTGTTGCACTTTCATGTTTCTTGGCCAAGGGTCTCTTTCCATTATCTATTTTTATAAACCGTCATCTGGGTTAAGTATATGGAGACCAAGAGGCAAAACAACCAAATGCTTTCTTATATAAATGTGAGCTGAATAACAGATGTGCAGTGACCCATCACTGATAAGTGCCGTGACTGGTAAGTGATCAAGATGCATGTCTGTTACTTACATAGTGATTTATGGACTGAATGACTAGAAGAAAAGTTTTTACATTATGAAATTACTCATAGTTAATATCCTTGATAACCTAAATATGAACCGGTTGTGTTTAACTAAGTCAGTATAACTAAAATTGTATACATTAGAATAATGTAAAGTGAGGGCTTTTTGTATTTAATTAAAACAAAGTATAATGATAACATGCTATGAAGAATCAGGCACTATTGGTCGTAGGGGAATAAGTTCTAACAATTTGTGGTACAACATAACGCCTGTAATTAGCATACAGTATTATGCACTTAAAAATGTGTTAAGAGGGCAGATCTCATATTAAGTATTCTTAATCATAAACACACACAAACACACACGCAGGAAAAGAAGGGATTTTTTTGGAGGGATGGATAAATTTATTACCTGGGGTGTGGGGATGATATCATGGGAGAATGCCTGTGCCCAAAGTCATCAAATTGTGCACATTAAATGTGTAGTTGTTTTTGTATATCTCAATTATATCTCAATGAAATTTTTAGAAAAACAGAGAGAATGACAGTCTTAAATTTGGTGAGGGTTTAAATAAAAATGGCCTTTCAGAAGAATTATATTAACTTTGAGATCCATAATCTACAAAATGAAGAAACTGAGAATGTTCTAAATGAAAGAACATTCTTATTCCAGATCACCCAGTTAAGAAAGAGAGCAGCATATATAAGTACTGGAGTTTGATGTGTTTATAGAGTGAAGTGGGGAGGGCCAAGATGTATGATGTGTTTGGGAGTTTGGATTTTGTCCTTCTTATGATGGGAAGTCACTGAAAATTTCAATGAGGACATGATTAATATGACCCACTTTGCCTTTTAGTGACATTAAAACGAAGATTATATCAGAAAGGGAAAGACCAAAAGCTGAAGAGATAACTTAGGAAGTGGTCACAGTAAGTTAATAGAGACGAATTGTGGTATGAGTGTGTTTGCTGATATTAGAAAGTAGAAAAGAGAGGATACCTGGTTTCTTTAGGAGTTGTAACTGTTAGGCAGGGCAATGGTTAGATATGTGTTGGGGTCTATGTCCAGTATGATGCCAAGAGCAATTTAGTGTATGTTGGTGTGATACATTGAAATGTCTATTGAGCATGGTTCTGAAGGCTAAGGGAAGAATGAGGGGCCTGGGGGAGAATGGGCTACTTTGAAACAGTTGAGTTTGAGTCGCCTGAGGGGCAGTTAGGTGGAGACATTCTTAAGGCAGGTGGCTATTCAGGTTTGACATTCAGGTTGAAGGACTAAAGTTTGAAAGTCATTGGCACATAGGTGGTAACAAAAGCATGGAAGTGGATTAGATTTCCCTTGGAGTTTGAGGAAAGTAATTGTAGTACAGGAAAGAAAGGAGCTAATAAATCTTACAGTTTAAGGTGTTGGGAGGAGGAGGAGAAGAATCTATATGGCAAATTTTTTATGTTTTCTCAAACTATAATGACCAAATACTATTTTTTTCTTAATAAACAATAATGTCTGTAGTGATAGCTTAGGAACAATGCTTTCCTTTGTCTTGTTTCTATTTTTTTTTAGAGGTAACTTTATAAATTAAATTCTTATGCTCTGGTTTCTCTTCAGATGGGACAAATCTTTTACCTTTAACAAAAAATTAAATTCTTAATTTTTACTTTAATGCTTTTAACACCTTAAATTCCTTATGAAGTTGATGTTGTGCTGGAAATGGCAAGCATATGTTTACACCTTTGTTGTTACTCTTTACAGTTTGCTTTATTGGTAAAACATATGAAAATTAATTTTAGTCATTAGTGGAGCATATGATTAAAAATTATGTTTTTCAAGACAAAACAATATTGGGACAACTAGCAACTTGTATTACTATCATTTTATAAGACTGTATTTTCTATAAATTGCAAACTATCTTTTAATTTGGGGGAAGAGATAATGGTTGTAGCATAGAAGCCAAGAGATCTAGAGAGGGAAGTCTTTCACTGACTAAAATCAGCTTTCAGTCCTTTGCCAAAAATATTACTTCTCAGAAATTGTGTTTTGGCAATTATTTATCAATTTAAAAATTTTTTAAAATAGCTCTATAAAAATGTCACCATTTATATACATTTGTCCATGATAATGAGTTAGGAAGAATTCTCAAATTTAATTTTCAAGAGAACATAATGAACTTTTTCTTTTTCTGGAGCATGACTATAATGGCATGTTTATGTAAATGTTTAATAAATTTGTGAGTTGAAGATGACACACAATATATTAATACAGTTTAAAATAATTATGGTAAGATAGCTAATTATCCATTATAAGGAGCATAAGTTAATACTGGGTGACAAGGCATATGTGTATTTTAAAGTGTTGGATTATATTGTGACATTCGACTTTATAGTCAGTGAGGTAATATCTGTCATTGGAGTCTAGCTTTCCAGGGAAATCTGCTCTTGGCTTTTGCTGTTTACAGACACAGTTCACTAGCTAAATCCTGGCCATGCATGTTAGATGCAAAATGGGGTATAAAGTGAGGTACCTGGTGATATCTCTGCAAAATAAAAATGTGGCAGTTGTTAAAGTTAACTCAAAGACATATGTGAGCTTTCTTGTCATGCTTTTGTAACTGTGACATTTTTAGAGAAAAAATAACTTCAGGAAGATCTCAATAATTCAAGTGAAAACAAACTAATACCTTATTCGGAATTCAGGGCTGTAGCTAACTGCCTGACTTCAAGCTAAACCTTAAAACATGATATGCCAAATTATAGTATACTGTACCTGGGGTTTGCCATAAACATGAGGACTAAGCAGCAGCCAGCATTGCTTGATGTCTGTCTGGGCAATCAAATCATACTCAGCTCTTTTCTTCTCCACTGTACAAATTTGGAAATGTCATATTTCTCTGCATCACTTTGATAACAGCCTCATCTGCTTCCTTTATTAGCTGCCTTTTGCCCTGCCTTTGCAATTCCTAAACATTGTTTTTATAACCTAATTCCATACCTTATTTGTTGCTGTAAATAGCATCAAATTTTTCTAGAGTTTCCATCATGAAACTTTCTATTGCCTTTCTTTTCAACTATGTTATTAGACAACAAAATTCCCTTTATAGAAATTGCCTTATCAAAATGCATTTATTTCTGCAGCTTCCTGTTCCCTATAATCATCTATGACTTCTATTTTAACAAAATAAATAACAAACATTGCCACAAATCCTCAAAACAAACTTTGATAGAGAATTTAAGGAATCAGTCAATTCTTTTTCTACCTCCTCCTGAGTACCTGAGAAGGTCTCCTTTACAGATCCTAGCAGTCCAGTGGCAACTTGTAACCAATTCTATGCAATAGTTGTGAGAAAACAGGCCAAAGAATTAAATTACCAATAAGAGAATCTACAAAGAATTCCTGCCAAAGGCTTCTCCTGGGGCATTCCCACAAAGAGCTAAGGAACATGAAGATGACAAAGTTACCAAAAAACACAGTCCTCAAGTGACAATTTGGAGAAGATCCTTGATGAACAAGCAGTAGGAGTAAGAAATAGCCTTAATTTTGACAAGCCATTGAGGTTTTAGGATTACTTTGTTACTGCAGCATAACCTTGTCTATTCTGACTAATAAAAAAAATTTTAAAGCAAATATTAGATGGATCCACTGTGTTTATAATGCTGGCACCCTCAGCGTAGTGTGCACAAAATGCTGATATCTAAGGTACTTTAATGTAAGGATATGACATTTTAATAGTATCATGGACTCTTGGTGCACAACTTTGATGTTACCTAGTTACATAATTGATAAGTTATATCTAGGAGAATGTAACACCCTACGTATTTTTGAATGAGGCAAATTGAGTAACCAAGAATGTTTATATTAAAAAATTCAGAGCTCCTTTATGAACTTTCTCTATGTAGCCCATGGTTATTTTTCTCCATTTAATTCATGTTTTTTTTCTAAAATAAGGTCTGAAGCAGAAAGCAGGGGAACTTGAACTTAATTGAATTTGATTTAGTTCAGTTCAATTCAATTCAGACATTTTCAATGAAAGAATAACACATGGAATTTTAAAGATTAGTGAATAAACATACACCTTTTCCTTAACGCCTTCCAATTAACAGCTGTACTCAGCCTTTTGAAATTGCTACAAAAACATGTGAAGATAAACCCGTTTTTGTTCTGTTGAGCTTTTATTTTTTTGTTAGTTATTTACTTTATGACCAGTAAAAATCCCTTTGAGTCAATTAACATAGTCGTAATTTATGTTTAATGTCTTTGTAATAATCCTTGAAATATGGACCATAAATTTTCACATAATTCTCCTATTGATGAACATTCATTTTATTTCCAGTTTGTTTTATTATGAGTCCTGATAATTTTGCCTGTCACCTGAATTACAAGTTATTTGTTCAGATTTTTAGTAAGTTAGTTATTTCAATCACCTGGAATTTAGATTTGAATATAGCCTAGGATAACATTCTAACTTTGTACTCTTTCAAATCAGCAGCCAGTTGTATCATCACAATTTTCTCATTAAATTAAATATATACCTTTCTTATATACTAAAATTTCTTTTATATATAGATTTCCGGAATTGCTTACTCTTCTACAGATGTTTTTCTTTTTTTTTTTTTTTAAATTAAATCATAGCTGTGCACATTAATGCAATCATGGGGTATAATGTGCTGGTTTCATATACAATCTGAAATAGTTTCATCAAAATGGTTAACATAGCCTTCATGGCATTTTCTTAGTTATTGTGTTAAGACATTTATACTCTACATTTAGTAAGTTTCACCTGTACCCTTCTAAGCTGCACTGAAGGTGTGGTCCCACCAATTGCCCTCCCTCCACCCATCCTTCCCTCTCCCCTCCCTTGCCCCTTTCCCCATATTCTTGTACTGTAATTGGATTATAGCCTTCATATGAAAGCTATAGATTAGTTTCATAGTAAGGCTGAGTACATTGGATACTTTTTCTTCCATTCTTGAGATACTTTGCTAAGAAGAATGGAGCTCCATACAGATATTTTTCTATTTTTATTTTTATTTTTTTTGAGACAGAGTCTCACTCTGTTGCCGAGCCTAGAGTGCCATGGCATAAGTCTAGCTCACAGCAACCTCTAACTCCTGGTTTCAAGAATCTTCCTGCTTCAGCCTCGCAAGTAGCTGGTACTACAGGCACCCGCCACAACACCCAGCTAATTTTTCTATTTTTAGTACAGATGGGGGTCTTGCTCTTGTTCAGGGTGGCCGTTCAAGGGTTTTTCCTACTTTGGTCTTCTGGGGTGCTTGAATTGCAGGTATGAACTATCGCGCCTGGCCTAGATGTCTACTTTTATACCAATACCATATATGTATATTTAGTGAAAGTGGATTTATAATAAATTTTGGTAGGATGGTGTGCAATAAAACTCTTCTGTAGACTGAAGGTTTTATTTCACTGCCTTCTACCCACAGTTATCTCTGATGAAAGCCCAATGCCTGTCATTTTCTTTTTCCATTGCCAGAAACTTATTCCATTTGGAGGATTTATTTATCTCTTTCTCCTTTGAGTTCAGAAATATTGTCCAAAATTTCTATTCTACATGTATATTTTTTCTTCTCATTCTACCCTAGGAATAGAAGAGTTTGTTCTTTGATTTATAGAGAACTTTGATCATTCATTCATTTATTCCTAAATTAATGTAAGAACAGAGAAAAAAGTTCTTACATTTCTTCACAGAACATCTATTCCTTGTATGCTTGGCCTCTTGGACCTCTCAAAGTATTATTTTTTCCCTCATTTTCATTTCCCTATTTCCTACTTTGTGTCTTGGATATAGTCGTTGCCCTCAATGTTCCAGGCTACTCCTGGATATCTTCCTTTTTTGCATTTTGTTTTATTTTTATTTATCTCAAAATGTTAAGAAAGTACAAATATTTTGGGTTACATTAACATTTTTGTAAAGCTTGAGTCATGGCTATAGGTTGTGGCTGTCACTAAAATATTGTTCATTGTACCCATTAAGTAGGTTTTTGGTCCACTTCCTTGCATGATTAACACTGAGTTTTCTTTTTCTCTATGCCCCTGTGTACTCATTGGTTAGTTCCAATTTAATAATGAGTACCTGCGGTTTTTCCATCCTTCAGATACTTCACTTAGGAGAATGGTCATCAGTTCCCTCCAAAGTGTTGCAAAAGGTATGATTTCATCATTTTTGTGGCTGAGTAGTACTCCATGGTACACATATACCCACATTTTAATAGTCCATCCATGAACTGAAGGGCACTTGGGTTGATTCCACGTTTTTGCAATTGTGATCTGTTCAGCAATAAACATTTGAGGGCAGATGTATTTTTGATAGAAAGATTTCTTTTCCTTTGGATAGCTATCCAGAGTGGGATTGCTGGATTGAATGGTACATGTACTTTTAATTCTTTAAGGATCTCCATACTGTTTTCCATTGAGGCTGTACTAATTTTCTTTTCTTTTCTTTTTTTTTTTAATTAAATCATAGCTGCATACATTAGTGCAATCAAGGGGTACAATGTGCTGGTTTCATATACAATCTGAAATGTTTTCATCAAACTGTTTAACACAGCCTTCATGGCATTTCCTTAGTTATTCTATTAAGACATTTGTATTCTGCATTTAGTAAGTTTCGCCTATATCCTTCTAAGATGCACCATAGGTGTGGCCCCACCAATTACCATCCCTCCACCTCAAACTCCCCCCTCCCCTCCCCTCCCTTTCCCCTTTCCCCATATTCTTATGCTATAGTTGGGTTATAGTCTTCATATGAAACCTTTAAATTAGCTTCATATTAGGGCCAAGTACATTGGACACTTTTTCTTCCATTCTTGAGATACTTTGCTAAGAAGAATATGTTCCAGCTCCATCCAGGTAAACATTAAAGAGGTAAAGTCTCCATCTTTCTTTAAGGCTGCATAGTATTCCATGGTATACATGTACCACAATAAATTAATCCATTCGTGGGTCGATGGGCACTTGGGCTTCTTCCATGACTTAGCAATTATGAATTGGGCTGCAATAAACATTCTGGTACAGATGTCTTTGTTATAATGTGATTTTTGATCTTCTGGGTATATACCTAGTAAAGGAATTACAGGATCAAATGGCAGGTCTACTTTTAGATCTCTAAGTACTCTCCAAACATCCTTCCAAAAGGAACGTATTAGTGTACATTCCCACCAGCAGTGTAGAAGTGTTCCCTTTTCTCCACATCCACGCCAACATCTCTCATTTTGTGCTTTTGTTATGTGGGCTAATCTTACTAGAGTTAGGTGATATCTCAAAGCACTTGTGATTTGCATTTCTCTGACGATTAAGGATGGTGAGCATTGTCCTGACAACAGGCATTTGAGTTGCTCCCAGGCTTTGCTGTTGTGAACCATACTACTCAAACACACCTGAATCTGACCTTCATTGTGTATGTGAATAGATTTTTTTACATATACATGTGTTTATTAGGTTTCCACTTTTTGCCTTTACAGAATTAAAAAGGCTTAACATTTGATAACAATAACAATGTTTAAGATATGGACTAGAAACAAAAACCTTGTAAAAAATGAACGAAGGTAAATACATTCAGAAAAGAAATCAGATGATTACTGCATTGAAATATTAAGTATTAATAATAATGCAAACAAAGTAACATTCACATTGTCAGATAAGAGTACGTCTATTATAGAATGCTTTGACTCTGAGGCTCAGTATGAAGTCATCAGTTAATTTTTTTTCCAAAGTCTCAAAAAATAGACAACTAATATTTATAAATAAAAGATAATTTCAAAAAACAGATCATGCCAAATCCTATAGACAATAGAAAAAGAAGAAACACTTCAAAATCATTCTACTTAATCTGGATACACCTGATATTAAAATTGGAGAAAAT
>CAUYRH010003083.1:0-23753 GCA_963574655.1 Perodicticus potto
AACAATGACACCTGCAACAAAAAAATAGCTGAGCATTGTGGAGGGCACCTGTAGTCCCAGCTACTTGGGAGGCTGAGGCAAGAGAATCGCTTAAGCCCAAGAGTTTGAGGTTGCTGTGAGCTGTGACACCACAGCACTCTACCAAGGGTGACATAATGAGACTCTGTCTCAAAAAAAAAAAAAAAGAGTAGATGTGGTGGGGTAAATTTTTACTTGAAAAGAAATATTGGTATTGGTGTGAGACAAGGATATAAACAAATTCATATTGTCACCAATCGAGCCACCACCTTTGTTGTTTTCACTGTACAGGTAGCTCTCTGTACTTATGTGAAATGAAGACTGGCTGTGTCTTAAAGACAGATAGTGAAGCTACCAAATCTGGGCCTGGTTTTGGAAATAGAAACGATGTGAGGGTCAATCAGATCAAAAGAAGTGTCATGTGGAAGAAATACACTTGACTCTGATATTTTGCAGTACTTAATGTAGAATAGCAGTGTCTTCCCTGATGGTGCACTAATCTGTACTTCCTCATACATTCTTCTTCTTTGGAAGAAGTGAAGGGTATCTCCTCTCTTATATTGCTAATAGGAAGTAAAGTTTACCAATAAAGAACATAAAGAGGAAAGTGTTTGTTAGCAAGAAAAAATGGAGGTGATCTATTTTAATAAGGAAGAAAGCTGACTGAGCGTGATACGAGGAAAACCAAGAGGACACATCTAGTCCCAAGCTATCTCCTCAGTATTCTGCCATCTCACATTTATTCAATAGAGACAATATTAGACAGTAGGCATAGGAAGATCATTTTAGGTAAGAACAAAATTTAAAATGGCACTGAAGAGTTTGATTCTCAGATTTACTTTCAAACTGTTAAGAAAAGGAGAAGTTAAATTTTAAAGCGAGAAAAATAGCCTTGCTGGGTTTTGTGTAATGGACCAGACTAGAAGTGTGAACCAAAGAGATCAATCTAAGATGATGGGAAACATGTTCCTTGGAGCAAGAGATGACATTAAGAAAGAACAAATTGGGCTTAAGTCTGGTGACAATAATTAAGTCTTCTGAAGTTCATTTTGGTGAACATAATTTAAACTAGTATAAAAAGACACATACATGAAAAAATATATAGCAGAATAGCAATAAAATAATTTGGTAAAGAAAAAATACATTTATCTCAAAGGAAAATATATTTGATACTATGCAGCTAAGAAAATGCGGTGAGACCCCCATGAAACTCTTCAAGTGAAAGAGCATGCATAGGCTTGGTGCCCGTAGCTCGGTGGCTAGTGTGCCAGCCACATACACCAGAGCTGGTGGGATCGAGCCCAGCCTGGGCCTGCCAAATAATGACAACTACAACCAAAAAACAGCCGAGCATTGTGGCAGGCGCCTGTAGTCCCAGCCACTTGGGAGGCTGAGGCAAGAGAATCACTTCAGCCCAAGAGTTTGAGGTTGCTGTGAGCTGTGACGCCACGGCACTCTATCAAGGGTGACAGTGAGATTCTGTCTCAAAAAAAAAAAAAGAAAAGAAAGAAAGAAAGAAAGAAAGAAAGAAAGAAAGAAAGAAAGAAAGAAAGAAAGAAAGAAAGAAAGAAAGAAAAGAAAGAGCATTTATAACTTTCTTTATGTGTTTCAAATAAAATAAGCAAGTCATACTTTGGTCACTCCTAAGTTTAAAAAATCAAGTATCAAACTATGCTACGTTTCCTTAAAACAATAACTTAGTGTGAAGTATCTTTCAAAACATAGTCATTCCTCTCCATATATAAGTCTAATCAAAAAGAATTTTAATTGTGGTCTTTTTTTTCTGTCCTGAAAATACTGTTTGCTACTGTACTAACAAAAGACAGAGGATAAAATTTTTAAGATAGAAAATAAAACATAGTAAAAATATGCTGGAGAGAAAACTGATAAACCTCTAGATTCGAGGCCTGCTGCTCAGTGACGTGATTTTCACTAAATTAGCGTGATTGAATAGGTCTTGGTTTTCTCATCATCAATGGGGAGAGCTTGCTGGTAGACATTTCACATATAGATTCACAATATCAACGGCTTTCACACTAGACTCCAATTATAATTATTAGTATCCATTGCCATCCTATAAGCTTTGAGAAAATTCTGTTGAAAATTCTGGCTAAAACAAAGCTGGCAGACTAAAAATGACTGAAAATTACCCTCTGACAATTTCAGTGTGAAACTAATTAATTGCCTATATAACCTTCTACCATCTGATTTCATGTCATATAAAATGTTTAATTTCCTCCTTTTACTCATCTATTTATGGAGGAAGCAGCTTAAATAACAAAAACAAAACGAAAGAAAAAAAACCTTTGAAGCACAAAGTTCTATTACCTAGTCACCTTTAGCTCCCCTCATAAAACAAAATGTCATGTATTGAAAACAAACTCCACAAATGATTATTCATTGTTTTCCTGATGTATATCTCTCTGAACAAGGGAATAAAATGTACTTTCTAGGTTGAATAAAAAAAAAAAACGCGGTGATTTTTTTAAAAATTAAAGCCATTGCATGAAATTTTGTATATGTAATAACTGTATATTCCTGACAGGATTCCCCACCAGGACATAACATTGGTACAGCTCTCATCCAGCTGGTCTCCCATTTTCAAAGGAGGATGTAGGAAAAGAAGACAAACACTAATAAATAAGGGCAAAGATGAGTTGCAAATATACAAATGTGGACAAGTGTTAAACATCAGTATCCATTCACTGTGGGAAAGTAATTTGAGTGACATTTTAAAATTCTTTCTACTATTAAAATGGCTAGAAAATTTGGACTGATAGAAAGTTACGGCTTTGGAACTGGCTGATACAAGATTGTTAATCTGTTAAATTAACTGACAATTTCTCTGTTTATCAAATTTGGGGCATCTTCTCTACATTTTCACCTGGTGGCTATTCATTGGATTTTTGTGTTTGTTTTTTGGGGGGACTGCATAATAAAATAAACATATGATTCAATGTATCTGAGGAAAGGAAAAAGCAAAGGAAATATTCACAATTATGATGAATTACACACACACACACACACACACACACACACAAAGATATTTTAAGCTTCTTGTGAACACCTATCAAATTCTCAAAGACCACCTTAATTACCAAATGGCCCATGCAACTTTTTCTGATTCTAAGAGTGACCTTTAGCTACTTGTAGTTCCATGACTCATCATTTCTACACACTCTCTGACATCAGCCCTTATTCATGTACTCATCATTATTAGTCTGCAACATCTTTGAAGGCATACGTGTGTTTTAACCATATCTACATATCCTTGTGCAGTCTATTAATTGCCCTTAACAGAGAGGTGTCAATACTTTTTTTGCATTGCAAGGAACTGTAATAGTATTATTCTTCCAAATATGTTAATTTATAGTTGGTATAGTTTATCTTTACAAATATACCAGTAGGAAAGAAGGCAAATAATAGTCCTTGTATAAAGTGACTTTAAAATGCCTACATTACAAGGAAAGAATAAATAACTATAAAGCATCTTTTCTCTAGACAAAATATGGGACTACTTTATACCAAGTCAGATTTTGTCACTATTATTGTCTGTATCTCTGGATCACAGAGTGGGAAACTCAGAGTTTGTGGTAACTGTTCTTCTGTACCTTCCTTTTGTGGCTGGCACTGGATTGTGCAAATCTCATTTATTGACCCTACATCAGTTCATTATTATCAGACATCACTGCAATGATCTGAGTCAAGATAATTATTACTTTTCTTCAACATTTGAAAGAGCATTCTGACTGATCTATAATTTTTGTCTTCAGTATCTCTCCTTGTAATTCATTCTGTTGTTAAGAGTAAATGCCTTTATTCCTATAATGGCCACATAGTAAACTACTAACTTTTTATGTAGATACCCAAGATCCCAACCAACCATATACCTATGTTTAAATTTATGATCCTAAACTTCAACTAGGACAATATATCCACACAATTTTTCAAGTCATTTATTTACACTTGGCATTTGGTTCATGCCATTTTCTTCTAGAAAACACCTTTTCTCTGTCTCCATTATTGATCCAAATTCAATACACCCTTCCCAAATCCAAATAATTCCTGCATCATCAGAATTCTTTGGCTGATAAATCTAGATCACATTGATCTCTACTCTTATCTGAATACTACTTTTGTCTTCTACATGTCTCCAAATTTGTTTGTATATACTACAAAAGCAGGAAACATTTTTTTATGTTACTAAAGTCTCCCAAAGCAACCCACAAAGGCCTCAAAAAATAGCAAGCATACAAAATATTTTTTTTTTATTGTTGGGGATTCATTGAGGGTACAAGAAACCACATTACACTGGTTGCATTTGTTGGGTAAAGTCCCCCTTACAATCGTGTTTTGCCCCCAGAAGGTGTGGGACATACAAAATATTTTTATTAGCTATTGTGGACTTGATGTGAAAGGCCAAATGGAATTATAACTGGGAAGCCAGAATACAATGAAATATGTTATTATTATTGAGATTGTCACACATATATGTGATTTAAAATGAATCAAAATGAAAAACTTATTTTTGCTGCTAAATTAGAAAATTATACAACATCCATATGAATGCCATTCTTTGTCCTTAACTTATTCGTAGAATTTGGGTAGTGTTAATAAAGTAATTAAACTTCACTCAATGGGTTATGATGCCTAGATCTCTCACCAGGATGACATTCTTATTATGCACAGTTGGATGCACAAACTTGTATACATTTTTTAAATTGCAGTAGAATTGTATAGAGTGGTATTTTAATTTCCACATTGTAACAATATTCCATGAATGTTCTTTTTTCAATTAAGATATTAAAAATTTATGAACAAAGTAATAATACAAGGGAGAAAGGTGATAAAACATATTCATAAAATGTTTGTAGGTACGTAAAAAGTTGTTGCCAGAATTTCTCTGTGCTGTGTCCTTTTGTCTCTGGGTTTTAAAAAATGAAAGCACAGACCACACAGATCAACAAAATGAGTTTATTGATAGAGAAAGAAATAGATAAGGAAAAGATCAACAAAACCTCCAGCAGCAGAGGTGAAGGAACTTGAGTGGGATACCCACGTGGGACTTTTGTCTAGGGGTTAATATACTGCCTTCCAGCAGAGGAGGTATGGGGAACGCATGTCTGGGACATGTCACAATGGGCCAGGGGAAGGCAGACAGAAAAAAATTAGCAAATGAATGTATTTAGCAAATGAATGTGGTCCTTACAGTCCCTATGCCAGGTAAGGTAGCAGGGTGTATGTTTTCCACTCCAGGAAGGACTAAGCAGATAAGATACCATCAGGCTGTTTTTCTCTGACCCTGCCTGAGTCCGAAGAAAGTGGGCTAGAAAAGGCCTGTTTGTCTAGGCCTAGAAACTGAGGGAACCCTGTCCAGCTCTGAATGGGGGAACCCTCTATCAAAGGCATTCCCTTAGATTCCTGTGTTAAATCCACTTCAAAAACTAATTCAGAAAAGTTTGTCAATTGTGTAGACACTGTTCAGTGCTATTTACTCATATGATCTTATTTTTAAAATGAGAGTCAAACCTATTGCTGTGCTTTTAATGATCATCTTTAGTCATTTCATCCTGAATAGTTTCATGAATCAGGCACATATTGTCATTTACTTAAAATGCAAATAATGACTATCTTGCTTGTCACACACTTATTTTTACTTCTGAGGTGACATGGTTAAAGCTAGGTCAAATGGCCAGGCACAGAGGCTCACTCCTATCATCCTAGCACTCTGGGAGGTCCAGGCAGTGTGATTGCTTGAGCTCAGGAGTTTGAGACCAGCCTGAGCAAGAGCCAAACCCCACAACTATAGCCCATAATGCAGGAGGAAAGAGGAGAGTGAGGGGAGGGGAGGGTGGAGGGAGGATAATCAGTGGGACCTCACCTATTGTGCATAGTGCAAGGGTACATGTCAAATCTATTAAGAATAGAGTATAAATGTCTTTTTTTTTTTTTGCAGTTTTCTTTTTTTGGCTGGAGCTGGGTTTGAACCTGCCACCTCCTGTATATGGGGCCGGCGCCCTACTCCTTTGAGCCACAGGCACCACCTGAGTATAAATGTCTTAATGCAACAATTAAGTAAGAGAAGTGAAGGCTATGTTAACCAGTTTGATTTAAGGATTCTAAACCGTATATAAAATCAGCACATTGTGCCCCATAAACGCACTAATGTATACAGTTGTGATTTAATAAAAAAAAAAAAAAATAGAAAACACCTGAGACAAGAGGATCGCTTGAACCCAAGAGTTTGAGGTTGTTGTGAGCTATGATGACACCATGGCACTCTACCCAAGGTGATAAGTGAGACTCCGTCTCATAAAAAAATAAGCTAGGTCAAATGATTCTAAGTCACAATAACAGGTGAGGAATTAAGAAAAATGCATTTTATCTGTTATATACAGGAGCAAAAAGCAGTTGTGTTTTCCTCCCTCCTTTTAGAGAAAACATTTTCATCAATTTGCTCCATGTCAGTGAATTTTCAGCAAACCTTTAGGGGGCCAAAGACTCTTGTCCCTACAGTTCTAAGGTCATGCACTAAATTCATAAAATGATCCAAAATTTGATATTATCTTCCCTTCTAGTACTTTCATGGGAGAAAGTACTAGAGACACTTCTAATTAGATGGAGTGAGTCTTAATATGTGAAAATTATCCAACCTCAGAAGCAAAAATATCATCCAAATGTTATGATAGTATTCTGTTATAATAAATACGGCATACTATCATAGCCGAGCTCTTCCTCTCATCTCACTTGCATACTATAATATTTAATGTCACCCTAAAACATATTTCTTTGACTTATTTTGAGATGGCTTTTCAGAAAGCCTGCAAACTGAAGTAGCCCTGAAAAGCTACCTTTTATGGGGGACATTTGCATCTGTAGAGAAAATCCACGTTGATGCAAACAAGCCTGCTTAGAGGCTCTCCTGTAAGAGCAGGAGTCACTCCATCATGAAGCAAATAATCACTTTTGTTTTAAAATGTCTAATTGCGTGTTTATGTGAGAACTTCATGAAGTGGTCTTGAGCAGTTAACTATAGAACTATAGCTTGAAGGACGCCCCCTGGAGAAAAATGCTGAGCAGTTAACTTTTAATTCTGTTGTGGTCTAGCCGAAGTCAGGAAGACCACTAGATGGCTCATTACTCAAGATAACCATTGGAACAAAACGTGCTGACCTGCATGTAGCCATCTCCTGTACATGGTTTGCCAAGCCCCTTTCCTCTTTAAAATCTTTAAAAAATGCCCTCTCAAAAAACCCGAGGAACTTGAGATAGTCTTTACAACATTAGTCCTCTATCTCCCCAGATCGCAAGCTCTTGAATAAACTTGCTTTTTCTTCCACTAACTCTTATCTCTTGAGTTTGGCTTTCACGCAACAAGCAGCTGAGCAAGAGTTTGATTACACTCCCTTGTTTAGATCTAGAAAAGGCTGACTAAGAATATGACACCTTGGGCGGCGCCTGTGGCTCAGTGAGTAGGGTACTGGCCCCATATACCAAAGGTGGCGGGTTTGAACCCAGCCCCGGTCAAACTGCAACAACAACAAAAAATAGCTGGGCGTTGTGGTGGGCGCCTATAGTCCCAGCTACTTGGGAGGCTGAGATAAGAGAATTGCCTAAGCCCAAGAGCTGGAGGTTGCTGTGAGCTGTGATGCCACAGTACTCTACTGAGGGCAACAAAGTAAGACTCTGTGTCTAAAAAAGAATATGGCACCTTTAAAATTTGAAAGAATCATTTATCATCTATTTTTTTCCTGAGGACTGCTACATATGATGTTTGTCAACCTGAAATAATCAAAAGGATCAGAATCCAGTTTTAAAGAGTTTATTCAAGTGAAAATCTGAGAATAGCCATCCAGAAAACACAAACTCCAGAGAAATTTGGTCAGTGCTCTGAAGCTAAAAGTTAACGTCTTTCTTATATAGAAATAAAACAAAATTAGTAGGATTATAATATTTTTTATTCATGGCTGGTTTATGAGTTATACAAATTTAACTGATTAGTTTACTTTCTTTTCCAAACAGCTTAGTTTCATTTCCTTTCCAACTTGAGTGATTTAACATTTCAACCCAGACAATGCGATAGTCATAAAGTCTCTGTTCATAACAGTTAATTTATAATGAAGATCAACAGTAAGAAGGACCAGGTCTTACCTTTCACCATTTAGCAATTTACATTTCAAAAAAACAATGTAGCTATGGAAGAAAGCTAATATCATCAGAGATACAAAGCTTCCAGGTGCTAGGTTAAATGGCTCAGATTCCATAATCACGTTCCCTTGAGACTATCTTAAAATTCAAACAACTTAGATTTTGAATCACTTATTTTCACAGGTTTCATATAGATAAGACTATACTCTCTAGCCAGGCCGCCTACAAGTGATTTTAATATCTATCTAGGTTTCAGAAACACTGTTGGAAGTAAACAGGAAATGAGACATCTTCCTGACTAGGACAAAAAAAAGGTTACAAGAACTTCAGAGGCCTAAGTCTAATACTAACATTGTAGCAAAAAAGCAGCTCACAATGATAAAAATTATGGGCTCCCCATCAAAACTTGCTGATTCAAATCGCAGCTATACTCTTTACTAATTGCATGTTTCTAGGAAAGTAACTTAAACTTTTCACTTTCTTCGCATGTTTAATGATGATGATGATATCTAATTGTGCTGTAGATTGTGGGAAACAAATATTTATAATATGCTTAATTTTTTACTTTCAGCAAATATTAGTTATTGTTATGATTCATCATAGTGATGCAGGACATTTGGCGCCCCGACCAGCTCAGCGGAGCTGGCCGACCTGCCGCCTCCACCTTGGCGGTGTCGGTGCGATGGCAGCGCGGCTGAGGAACCAGCGGGCTGGATGATAGGCAAGGAGGGGGACCTCCAACCCCCCACCGGAGGCTCCAATAGCCACAAAGGCCAGACAACTGCTGAGGAGACACCTGCACCTTGGTGTCTCCTTCAGTTTACACTTGTGACTAAAGACGGATGCCTAGGTCAATTACATGTGAATTTCCTAGGCCTCAATTCCATGAATGGACTCTGTCCATTCATTAATACATTCATTCGCCTTGCCCCAGCGGAAGGAACTGTGTTCATTCATGGATACATTCATTCACCTTGCCCAGGCGGAAGGGACTGTGTTCATTCATTTCCTGGCCAAGGAACCCAAGCGCCTATACATTCCGCGAGACTAAAAGCCTAAGAGGAGAGACGGGGAAAGACCAGGAGAGAAAGGGAGAGAGCTTTTCTCTCCCCACTTGAGTTCTCTCTCTCTCTCTCTCTCTCTCTCTCTATCAGGAGCTTTAGTGTCTTTTGTGTTCTTTTCTGTAAATAAATTCTGTCTTACCACTGATCTGTGGTCCACAGGTTTATTCTTCAAATCACCGAGACCAAGAACCTGAAATTCCGGCATCAGTAGGTTAGAATATTCAATCAGAATTGAAACCAACTATATTGAAGGATTTCTTTTTTTTTTTTTATCCAGACATGTTTTCCCTCCTTAAGGCTATAGAACAACACCACTTACTTGTTCTTTTATAATACTCTTTGGTTTCCACCTCATCAAAGGACATGGGGACATTCAGGTATTTTTAAAGCATTTTGACATAAATGTAAACATTGTGAAAGTGCATATGGCATGCTAATGTCTGGGACTGATTGAGGGGGCCCAAGATTTTATGGAAAAGATTATATTACTATAGATAATAAAACAAAAAATGCATATGAATTCGCCAAAAGATACATTTTCTACATAACAACTCTGATCATTATGAAATATTACGGTAAGGTGTCTGCCTCATTCCCTATTTTCCTATTTTCAATAGATGTTACAAGTAATGGAACTTTTTCACCATTTGAAAAATCTCACTGTTCTTAAAGGCTTAATTATTTCAGGGTAAAGCACTATGATATTTAAGTTCTGTTACATACAATTGCATTGTTCAGAGCTTTCTATTACATTCTATTTTTGTGTCTGTTCAAGTAGAAGTTTTCAATTATGTTCACTGAATAATAGGTTTACATTTTTAAAAAATAATGTCATCCTTCTTGCCACTATTTATTTTCAACATTGTCTTGTTTTTGCCACCTGTCTGTTTTTCCAGGTTAAATTTAAAATTCTTTTGTCAGCTTCCTTAAAATTCCTATCAGACTAAATTTTAAAAATTAACTTGGAGAAATCTGACACTGATGTATTTGACTTTATTCACAATAGAATATTGTATGTTTCTCCATTCATTTAAGTTTTCTTTTATATCAGTATTAAAATTATTTTTGTTTTCTTCATGCAGTATTTGTTCATTTCTTCTTACACTTGTTCTTGTTACAGTATGTTTTTAAACTTTTTGTGGTCGAAGTAGTAATTTTTATTAAACTGCCCATTTATTATTGGTGTATAGGTGAGTTTTTGCTTTTTTACCAGTTTATTTAATAAATGTTAGCATCCTTAAATTCTCTTCTGACTTCCAATAAATTTTTACTACATACTTCTGGATTTTCCAGGTGGATAAGCATATAATTTAGAAATCATAATTTTGACTTATACTTTCCATTATTTATGCATTCTTTTAAATGTTAAAATATTTTGAATATTTAACATTCTTAAATATATTTTAAATATTGTTCTACCCTAAAATTGAGCCTTTTGAAGAGTTCTTTATATAACCACATATGTAAATTTATGTAACCACACATATAAATTTGATATTAAGATCATTTTACCTTTTACATTTGTGAATTCTTCAAATGCACCGACTAGAAAGTTACATGTTTTAAATATGCAGGCAATAAATTTCTCACAGTTGATCTCTTAAGACTTCAACCCATTGCCCCTGACTATTTTGTGGCCTATCCCATGCAGACTTTTGGTTGGGAACCCACTACTTCTTCAGTTAGTTCTCTTGGGAGGAACCATTGCAGTACCAGACCAGCTTTTTCTTACAGTTCCCACATCTGATAAACATGCAGGCTTTCTAGTCTTACCATTGGTCAAATGTTATTTGGTCTCAAAACAGCTCTTCTTCTTTCTCTTACTGCACCCTCTTATATTTTTAAGTCCTTGTTTTTAATGTCAGTATATATGATTCTCAAGCTATGAGGAACATCACATGTAAAGGTCCCCACAGGGCCTGTTAAAGTCCGTTGTGTTACTGCCCAACCAGGTCCCTAGCCAATTGCTTAGAAAGAAACCAATATGCTAAGACAGCAGAAGTTGCAGCAGACAAAGAGGTGCCAGGTGAAAAGAAGGGAGACATTTCTCAAATCCTTTTGATGCAGGACAAGGCGGCCCTACAACCGCCTCCTTGGCCCTGGTGGTGCTGATGCTGTGGCGGATGGAGGAACTATCTTGCTGGAAGGGCAGGACACCTGTGCGGAAGACACTGGAGCCTTGCTATCTCCTTCCCGTGCTCTTCTGGCTGGTCCATTTCATGGATGGCGCCTTGCTGTCTCCTCCTCCTGCACATATGACTGGCCAATGTCATGTCAGTTTCCAGGGCCTAGGTCTTCATTGGACAGCTGATTGTAACTGAGGAAGACCCACGCCCTAAGAAGTTCCTGCAAAACAACTCCCTGGCACTATATAAACCCCTGAGCAGAGAGCTCGGGGCAGACCTTGGCTGGACTTTGGAGAGAGAATAGGAGAGCTTGTTCCCCTCCAACGCAGACCTCTGCTGGACCTGGGAGAGGGAGCAGGAGAGTTTGTTCCCCTCCTGGGTCCTCTTTGCCTGGAGGTTTGGTTTTTCCTGTACTTGTAATTCTTCTTTCCTGTAAATAAATCCTGACTTACCACTACTCTTGTGGTCCATCGATTCCTTCTTCGAATAGCGGAGACCAAGAACCTAAAATTCCGATATCACTTTCATTCAGGATTTGGGGACTTAGACTTTTAAAGGTAACTTGGCAAACAAAGAGCCAGGGAATTGGGTCTTCTGATTGGGTGGGGATGAAGTCAAAGGGTTGGGAAGTGGATACTGTCTTCTTGGCCAACACAATTTCTGGATAGGAGTTACAGGATCTGTTGGGTCAGTTCCCATGCATGGTAACTGGTCTGTTTTAATGTCAATTGTTCCCCTCAAATGCAGAATCTGGAAAATATCTAAAGACAAGTCTAAGGTTTTACAAAAGTGACATTATCTATAGAAACAATTGAGGTAGTCATAAATCTTGCATTTGTCAAGGAGACATATTTAAGCAGTAAACAATTAGAGGAAGGCAGGTTAGGGAACTACGGCTGGCTAATTTTTAGTTATGTCTACATTGCTGTAGAAAATCAGACTTTTATCCCAGTTCCTGCCTTATTGCCTTACACTATTTTAAGATAGACAATTTCACTTTTCTCTCTTGGCTTAAGATGAGACGGATGAAACTTCTGCCCTCCCTCATGGAATGTGAAGGAGTGCAAGGAATTTCACCCCCCAATAGGACCCCTTGGTAGAAAGAATATTTTGAATTTAGAGCTCCATAGGCCTTAGAAGGGAATTTTTACCTATCTCCATAAAGACCAAATGGACGACCAGAGAAGAACAATTGTTTTCCTTTCTTCTCCCTGTTATCTCACTATCTATTTCAGGAAAGATCAAGAATACAATCATACCTGGCCTGACCCTTTTACAAAATAATGCCTTTTTCTTGGGCTCTTTCAATTTCTGAAGACAATCATGTACAAGTATCTGTTACTCCTATCCATTTATTCTCCCAAATATACATTCATTCTTTGTAGAAATGATTTATTGCCCCTCAACAGAATTACTTATATTCCTTATCTTCCCCTTCCCCTCCTAAATGAGGTTAAATAAGTATTTGGGCCCCTTTGGGGTATTGGGTAATTACCCTGAGACTCTTTCCACATTCACTGTAATAAAATTTGGATGTGTATTCTCTTATTAATAATCCTTATTGTGAGTTAATTTTTCAGCAAACCTTCTGAGGGCAAAGGGGAAGGTTTTCCTTTCCCCCAAAGAGGTGAACACAAACAACAGCACACCAATAACTTTCTCCAAAGAAATAGTGTACCCCATTCATTAGCTTCGTCCTTTATGTACCTTAGGTATGTGGCCAATTGCATGGTTTTTGACCTTTCGGTCAGAATGCACCCCATTTCAATGTCTGACTACATTATTATTATACTATTGATAGTAACCTCACCACCTACCACTGTGTCTATGGGGACAGTGTCAAGAAGTGAGGAAGAAGAGAAACTTTTTATCTGAGGAATGCAAGTCTCTTTAAACTATCAGACCCAGCGAAGCACTGAAATGTGGCAGCAGTCACATCTCACTCATTCCTTGAACTAAATAATACCTCTTCAAGCCATTTTCTAGGTTGATTCCAAACTAAGTCCAAGAAGCCATAAAATTAACCTAATGATGTCATACACTGGACACCATGATTCATACCTTATAGCTCAACAATATATAGTGAATCACTAATCAATGTTATTTCAATGCACCAATTACAATTCCTGTCAAACAACTTTGTACAGCCCATGCCTTATTCCCTTTTGCTTTTAAAAACCTGCTTGTAACAAAGGCCAAACAGAGCACTTCCCAAGGCAACTTAGAAGTGTTTTCTAGACAGCTGTCCTCACTTTGGCTCATGTGAGCTCTTTAAAATGTTCCAAGTATTTTGTGCCTCAGCTTCTTCCTTTAGGTCAACAAATGCAAATTATAATTATTGGCACTATTTAATGTTGGCTATTTAATCTTAGTAAATAATTTTGATAATAGTTTTGAATAAGAATAAAAACGTCTTATACACTTTAAAAATGTTAATATCAATGTAGTTATTTATTATTGGTCACACATCCTAATGAGTCAGGCAGATGGAATCATAGACAGGTATGAATATAAGAGAAAAAATAGGTTCTGACAGTTGGTCTATTTTTACACTGCCGTTTTCTAGAATATTTTCTTATAGCCTTGTACATAAAGGCTTATTCCCATGCTTCTAGTCAACAGGAGATTGTTTGCCTTTCTGTTCCACATTCATTTTGCTTCTTTGTCACTTCTCTAAACTTAGTGCTGAGCCTCACACTAATCGCATCATCTATCTACTGACTGAATGCCACCCTCCTGAAATAAAATAGTGTCAACATAATGTAACAATCTCAAATTACCTTATTTCCATTGTCCCTGTGCATTTTGCAACACCAGTGATAAAAATTTATTGCTGAAATGTAAAGGAACAATTTGGCACCTCTGAAAAAAATACGAAGTACTACACATGCCTACATAAGAGGAAATCTCAATTTAATTCAAGTGGGGCGCAGGAAGGAAGAGGAAGGAGGAGGATTGTTCATACCTAACGGGCACAATGTAAGAGTACGTGGCACACCTCCTGTGACTGTGAGGAGCACAACCACAACAAGGACATTACCTAACAAATGCAAACATTGTAACCTACTTGTTTGTGCCTTCATATTAATCTGAAGTGAAAAATAAAATACAAACTAGTTTGAGTGGCCCCGGCCCCATATACCAGAGGTGGCGGGTTTAAACCCAGCCCTGGCCAAAAACTGAAAAAAAAAAAAAAAAAATACAAACTACTTTTTAAATAATTTTTACTTTCTAGTGCAATAAATTGAAAATTATACAAATTTGGAAAAACCTAATGCCCATCAATTTAAAACTTCAACACCATATTAATTTTTAGAATACATAAAACTACACTGATTGTGATTGTTCGGTAAAGTCCCTCTTGTAATTGTGTCCTGCCCCCAAGAGGTGTGCCAAATAACTCTCATTACCTTCCCACCTCCCCTCTCCCCAATCACTCATTTTCCCACCCCCAAACAATAAAAATTTAAATAAAAAAAATAAAAAATAAAGTCATGCTTGGCTTTGCCATGAGAATTTTGATTAACTTTGGCTATCTGGTAAAAATTTAATAAATTTAAATGTAAGTTAGATAAAAAGAAATGAATATATAAAACTACCAAAAGGCCATGACTATAACAGAGATGGCCTGAAAAGGGGTAGAAATGTTTTATGTTACTTTAAAACCCCCTACCCCGGGTCAGGAAGGAAAAGGGCGTGTCCTTTGTTCTTCTTCTTCTTTTTTTTTTTTTGTAGAGACAGAGTCTCACTTTTATCGCCCTTCCGTGGAGTGCCATGGTGTCACACTGCTCACAGCAACCTCTAACTCCTGGGCTTAGGCGATTCTCTTGCCTCAGCCTCCCGAGTAGCTGGGACTACAGGCGCCCGCCACAACGCCCGGCTATTTTTCTGTTTTGCAGTTCAGCTGAGGCCGGGTTTGAACCTGCCACCTTCGGCATATGGGGCCGGTGCCCTACTCGCTGAGCCACAGGTGCCGCCCTGTCCTTTGTTCTTTATGCTACTGGAGGTGGCTCAGCAGAACTGTCCTGGGTGGAGGCCTGGCAGAATTGTCAGGCAAAGGTCACAGTATTGTCTTGACCAGAGATGGAATGACCAGAATCATCAACTGCAGATGAAGAACAATAGACTAGAAATAAAAACTCTCCCTTTAAAAGTTTTATACTTCTACTTATGGTGAGGAATTGGTATTTTAAGACAGGAATCTGTCATTTTCCTCACTTGCTGCAAGTTAATAATTCTGTCTTTCCTTTTCCTAACCACTTATCCTCCTTCTTCTGATGTGGCCTAAGGGACAAGTGCCACGCTTTCATTAACATGACAATGTCTCAAACATTTATTGAATGTTATTTACTCTAACAAACTATTACAAAATGAATACTTTAGATTTCATTCAAAAATTCAGGGGCATATTTAGATGGTACATGAAATAAAATCTAAATGTTATTAAATATACTTAAAGCTCTACTCCACTAAAGAGAATACAATTATTATTTCACAAAAAATGTTGAAATAGAATAAGGTAAATAGTAAGATTTTATTTTGTAGAAATGGACTTCTCTAAAGAGATAGTTCCAAATCTCCCAATTGCCAGGTTTTGCTAAGAGTATAGTAAAATGAAAGTATTTATTTCTGTCAGAAATTTCACTTCACATTGCAAAATCCTCTTGGTGCTTTCAGAACTACCAAGTGATTACAAGATGATAAAATTTCCATTACCAATCTAATGTTGCAATTGAAGCAAGAGTCCAGAAGAACTATAAAAAAGGTGCTTTATCAGCATAATCTACTGAAGAAGATACTGTCATCGAGGTATGAAAAAGGGTTAATCAGTGAAAATGTTAACTATATTGTTAATGCTGAAAGAGTTGTAATGCAGTGCAATGGTCTATTGAACACAGAAATACGAGTGTATAAGAGCAAGCACTGGCAAGCCTTACAAAGGCCCCTTGTGTCTATTAAATGAAAATATTTTTTGATTTTTGTTACACTTAGAATTTTCAAACACAGGATGGATATCTTTTGTGATTTTGTTTTGTTTTTTGCTTTGCCTTTCATCTTTTTAAATAAGTAGATCCCCCCCACTTGGCTTGGCACCCGTAGCAGCACAGTGGTGAAGGTGCCAGCCACGTGCACCTAGGTTGGTTCAAACCCAGCCCGGGCCAGCCAAACAACAATGGCAACTGCAACAGAAAATAGCCGGGCGTTGTGGTGGGTGCCTGTAGTGCCAGCTCCTTGGGAGGCTGAGGCAAGAGAATCGCTTAAAGCCCAAGAGTTGGAGGCTGCTGTGAGCTGTGATGCCACAGCACTCTACTGAGGGCAACATAGTGAGACTCTGTCAAAAAAAAAAAAAAAACAAAACAGTGGATCCCCCAAATCATCTGTAGTTGAAAAATGAAAATCTCCTTAAACTATGATTGCCTGCCTGATACCTTGTGCTCTCAGGCAAGTCCATAGAAGGTTTGGCACTAAACCATTTCAGTCAGCTGTCAATGCTGCTGCCAGACTAAATGCAGATTTTATCTTACTGTCCTCAGCTCATTTATCTCCATTGACTCTCCAAGGCCCACAGAAGAAGTCCTAAGACATTTGCATGGCATTCACAGCTCTAGATAGTTGGGCCACTGATGCAACTATTTTCAACTTTACTACTTACTACTCACTAACATGCTTTTCTCTATCAAGTTAGTCCTTCACTTGTCATCCTTCCTCATGCCACTATTTCTAAGAAATTTTAATGAGGGAAACATAGTGGACATACATGTCCTACAGAAACGGCCTGTCATTTTGATTCCATTGCTAAACTCTCAAGGCCTTTTAGAAAATCCTTAAAAAAAATTAAAATGCTTTATTTGATACCTCATTTGACCTCTTCGAGGACAGAATATCTAGAAGGATGGTGCTGCCAGCTGCCAACTAATCAGCTTACATAAAATATGATATTCATATTTTGACACACCCTTGTATTCCATAGAAAAATCTTACTTGGTGAGGATTCATAATCCTTTTCATATGCTGCTAGATTTGGTTTGTTAGTATTATGTAGAGAATTTTGCATCCATATTCGTAAAGAATATCAGTAGTTTTTTGTGCATGGAAAATCTTTGTCTGGCTTTGGAATCAAAGTAATACAGACTCATAAAGTGAATTAGAAAAGTTGAGGCAGGAGAATTGCTTGAGCCCAAAAGTTCAAGGCTATAGGGTGCTATGATCACACCTGTGAATAGCCACTGCACTCCAGCCTGGGCAACACAGTGAGAACTCATTTTTACAAACAAATCAAAATCACAAAACAGAGTCAGAAGTAGTCTTTCTACTACTGTTTGGAAGCATTTGAGAAGGATTGGTGTTGATTCTTCTTTAAATGTTTGATGTAATTCACTACTGAAACTATCGATCTAGTTGTAAGCTTTTATTTATTGCAAACTATTTGAATGCTGATTTAATTTCTTTGCTCACTACAGGTATATTTATATTCAGTTTCGTTCAGATTATAGGTTTCGTCAGTGGGGGGGATGGAACTTTGGATCTTCCTATCCCCCATATTCAACAACGTCATGTGTCTTAGTCTGTTTGGACTACTTCATTCAAGTTAATACCATAAGCCAGGTAGCTTATATACAATAAAAAATTATTTCTCATAATCCTAGAAGTGGGAAAGTCCAAGATCAAGGCACTGGCAGATTCAGCATTTGGTGAGTGCCTGCTTTCTGCTTCCAGTTCATAGATGGTGACTTCTCAATGTGTCTTCATACAGCAGAAGGAGCAAAAGATCTCCCTTGGACACTAAACCCATTCATCAGAGTTTTACTCTCATGACCTAATAACCTCCCAAAGACCTTGACTCCTAATAGCAACATCTTGGAGGTTAGGATTTTAATGCATGAATTTGAAAGGGGACATACACATTCATATTATAATATTATGCAATGATAACTTTTTAAAGTTATTTTAAAAATCTATTTCCTAAAAAAAAAAATCTATTTCCTAAATTGGCAAGGCAAATGAATGATAATTTTCTTCTTTGCATTATTAACAACAATTTCTATTTTTGGGGGGTGTGTGTGTGTAGAGACAGAGTCTCGCATCATCACCCTCGGTCGAGTGGCGTGGCGTCACACAGCTCACAGCAACCTCCAACTCCTGGGCTTAGGCAGTTCTCTTGCCTCAGCCTCCCGAGCATCTGGGACTACAGGCACCTGCCACAATGCCCGGCTATTTTTCTATTTTTTTTCAGATCAGCCGAGGCCGGGTTTGAACCCATCACCTCCGGTATGTGGGGCTGGAGCCCTACTCGATGAGCCACAGGCACCGCCAAACAATTTCTATTTTTATTTAGACTGTTTAGATAGTTGGTTTGGTTGTGCAGTATTACTTTGAATGGGCTCATTTTTACCAAAAGGAAAAGATGGATAGCCAATTTGTGACCTTCCTTTTAGACTTGGGGATGCTTGAAGATTGAATATTTGGTTGAAGTCTCTTTATACCATTAACTCAAGGGATTTATAAGAGCATTCCAGATCCAACTTCATTGAGAATACAGCTGAGAGCTATGTACTGGACTATGCATTCATATCTCAAGTGTGAAGATTGTTTATTGAGTATTGCACAATTTTTTTGTTACCCTCTTGGTGATGGTTGATTCTATTAGAACAAAAATTGAGAGGACTTCAGACACTGAGACTTAAAAGATTTTCTGAATTGAATTGGTTCATGCTCACTTAGTCCCATGTCTTGTGCTGTTGACATGAGTGTGGAGGTGAGAAACACACTGGAAGTTAGTCCTTCAGTTATGCACACTTCAATTTTCAGTGTGCATCCTATTGTGCTCCCTATTACAAATTTATAGGTCATTTAATATGCATTTTTTTTAAAAAATAGACTGAATTTAGGCACTTATAAAGGATTCAACACAAATTTTTAATAGTGGGGAAAATAATTATTATGAAAATAATGATGACAGTAGTAATAGCTTCATACCAGTAGGAGAAATGATATTGTTGTGGTGGTCTAAAAAATATATACTTATTTACCTATGTAAGACTACATTGAGCTTTTAGATCACTCTATATATTACATTGTTAATTTGCTTGTTTATTCATGCTGTATTTCTACTAAGCGTGAGAAAATACTAGCTCACAATTATGGATCAACAAGAAACTCTTTTTGATATTCTATTAATATTTAAATGTATTTTGTAGGGAGGGGAGAAGAGTGAGAGGGGAAGGAAAAGGTGGAGGGTGATTGGCAGGGGGAGGGAGGGCAATTGGCAGGATATCACCTAATGTGCACAATGTGAGGGTGTATGGTACGCCTCCTGGGAGAAGGGCTCAACTAAAACTTGAACTTTAGGGGCGGCACCTGTGGCTCAAGGAGTAGGGCACTGGCCCCATATACCAAAGGTGGCAGGTTCAAACCCGACCTCGGCAGAACTGCAAAACAGAAAAATAGCCGGGCGCTGTGGCGGGCGCCTGTAGTCCCAGTTACTCGGGAGGCTGAGGCAAGAGAATCGGCTAAGCCCAAGAGTTTGAAGTTGCTGTGAGCTGTGACGCCACAGCACTCTACCAAAGGTGATAAAGTGAGACTCTGCCTCTCCAAAAAAAAAAAAAAAAAAAAACTTGAAATTTACCTTGGAAGTGAGAACAATGTAACTTAAAATTGTGTACCCTTATATTATTTGAATTAAAAAAATGTATTGTGTGTGTTAATTTGTTAATTCTACTTCTAGAAATTATTCTTAGAACATAAGCAAGAACTGAAAAAAAGAATGATGATTCCGTAAGGCAATTCTGGACCCTCAAATGAAACATGAGGTGAAACATTGTACAGAGTAGTCATTTTCAACTGGTGTACCACAGCAGATGATATGCATTCATATCTCAAGTGTGAGTGTCACTCACATATGGTGTGGCATAAAATTTTTTAAAGATTGTTAATTAAATTATTTTCAAAATAAGTTCAAAGCACTGTATGTTCTTCTTTTTTTTTTACTCTTTTTTTGATCAACATAATTTAAGTGTACCGCAGAAGTTAACTATAGGTTCAAGTGTGCTGTGAGATGAAGAAGGTTGAAAACACTGCTATAGTTTCTCATGGAAATCTATCAAAACTCCATTAGATGCTAAACTGTGCTAATAAGCACTCATGAGCAGAAGGCAAAATGACCTGACTTGGGATATAGTGACAGAGGTAAGAATAAATGTCACTGTTATTCAAAGTTTCTTCACATTCTATTACCAGACTCTTTGAAGTAACCTGTACAGAGCCTTTGGATAAATTTTTAAAATTTGCACCGTTCATTTCAGAAAGGATTATGTCCCTCCTTTAAAAGGAGGTACATGGCTTTCAACTGATGGTACTTTTGTGCAAAGAAATACTCATTTGTGGGTGGTGACTGTGGCTCAAAGCAGCAGGGTGCTGGCCCCATATGCCGGAGGTGGTGGGTTCAAACCCAGCCCTAGCCAAAAACGGCAAAAAAAAAAGAAAGAAAGAAAGAAAGAAATACTCATTTGTTCCTCTAGGCAGGCACAGCTTTGAGTAACTTTTTAGAGTTAGCAAATGGGACACAGGTAAAATATCAACATTTATGCCCTCAGCTGTGACTAAACAACACGCTGATAAATAACAGTTCCATCCATTCAGCATTTGAAAATCACAGTCTATATATTCACAAATCAAATGAAAATATATAATTCAGGAGCCATGATTTCACAGTATTTGCAATGTTTTCTAATTTCCTTAATATTGAGTTGAAAGTAGAAAGCTAACTGCCCACATTTCCCTGTGAAATAAGCTTCAGTTGCAACCTCCGTTTTTCACATGAACATACTTCCTCACTATATTTATGGCTCAGGATGTATCATGTTTATCCCAATGTTTCCTGTCGGCATTATGAAATAATTCTTTTTTTTTTTTTGGAGACAGAGTCTCACTATATCACCCTCCCTAGAGTGCTATGCTGTCACAGCTCACAGCAACCTCCAACTCTTGGGCTTAAGTGATTCTCTTGCCTCAGCCTGTCAAGTAGCTGGGACTACAGGTGCCTGCCACAACCCTGGCTATTTTTTCGTTGCAGCTGTTATTGTTGTTTAGCTAGCCCTGGCCGGGTTTGAACCCACCAGCCTTGGTGTATGTGGCCGGCACCCTATCCACTAAGCTATGGGTGCCGCCCATGAAATAATTCTTAACTTAATGATGCAAATTTCTCCTCCTACAGCATGGACGACTTTCAATCATAAGTGAAACAAAATATCATCAGATACTTCTCTCACATATATGGCCCGCACACATACAACTTGTTGTTGATACACGCCTTGTTAGTGGTTTCATCTAGGAATAAGTTCCACTGCATGTGGGCAGTTTTTCTTCCATATCGTATATCACTAATATTGTGGGACATCCTATAGAGACATGTGAAAATTCACCAGTCTGTCTTCTCTATAGTCATATTTTGGAATTGATATTGCGAATTCCATGTCTATGATTTTTATTCATTCTGCTTTATTTTATTTTTGCTGCACTTTCTTTTTTCACACAACCTCAAACTCTTAGGCTTAAGCGATTCGCTTGCCTCAGTCTCCTACGTAGCTGGGATGACAGGCACCTGCCACAAAGCCCAGCTCTTTTTTGTTGGCAGTTGTCATTGTTGTTTAGGAGGCCCAGGCTGGGTTCCGACCCGCCAGCCTTGGTGTATGTGACTGGAGCCGTAACCACTGTACTATGGGCCCCAGGCCCGAAACTGTAAAACTTTCTGATGGAATTGTGCTAATATTTGATAAAACATTATTGGAGATAATATTTGTTAAAATTAATCAACAGTCTAATTAAATTGCTTTTTACATATTTATAATTGTAGCGTCTTTAACATTTTTTCTTTATTAGCTTCTTCTTTAAAATCTTCATATGCACAGGTACTCGTCTGTAATCACTTCCAGATTTATCCTTTTTATTCATGCAGTAGCCATTTTTATATTTACATTCTGACTGGGAGTATTTCTATTACACTTTTCATCTTTCACTTCAATGAATGACTTTTCAGTTAGCCATACATTTTTGATGATTAAAATAAAAATAATCTACTTCCTTAATGAAGTCAGTTTTAGTAGTGAGAAATAAAAATCTTAGACTAAGAAAGAATTCTTTTTTCCCTATTCAGACTGTTTTATCCAATCATTTATAACTTCTTTCGTTTTAAAAAATTTCCGAATATTACAGGGTTATAAATATTTTGGGTATGCTAATTAATTTTGTACAGTTTGAATCAAAGTTGAAAATGTGCCCATGACCAGGAGAGTGTGCCTTGTACCCATTAGGAATGGATTTACAACACTCACCGAACCTCCCATCTGCTTGCTTTCCATGGAGTTTTACTACCAAAGGTGTACATAGATATTAATTAGTTTCAATTTAATAGTGAGTACATGTGGTGTTTATTTTTCCATACTTATGATACTTTACTTAAAACAATGGCTTCCAGCTCTCTCTGGGTTTCTACAAAGGGTTCACCATGGTTTTTATGTACAAGAGGTGCAGATCCTGGTTTATCCTTTTTTTTAGAGACAGAGTCTTACTCTATCGCCCTCGGTAGACGGCTGTGGCGTCACGGCTCACAGTGACCTCGAGCTCTTGGGCTTAGGTGATTCTCTTGCCTCAGCCTCCCGAGTAGCTGGGACTACAGGCGCCCACCACAACGCCTGGCAATGTTTTTGTTGCAGTTTGGCCAGGGCCGGGTTTGAACCTACCACCCTCCGTATATGGGGCCGGCGCCCTACTCAATGAGCCACAGGCACTGCCCTCCTGGTTTATTCTTTTACATGTGGCTATACAATTTTCCAGCACTATTTATTGAATAGAGATTCTTTTCCCTGATGTATATTATTGTCTGAGTTGTCAAATATCAAATGGCAATATGAAGATGGTTTTATATCTTGGTTTTCTGTTCTGATCCATAAGTCTATATCTCTGTTTTTTTCCACCACTACCATGCTGTTTTAGTTAATACAACATGTAGTCTAGCTTGAAGTCTGATACATTGATGCCTCTCAATTTTTCTTTTTTACTTAAGGTTGTTTTTCTATTCAGACTCTTTAATGATTCCAAATGAAGCATAAAATTGTTTTTTCTAGATCTGTGAAAAAGGGCATTGGTATATTAATGGGGATTGCATTAAATCTGTAGATCACTTTGGGTAGTACAGACATTTTTTTTTTTTAATTTTTAAATATATGTATTTTATTATTCTTCATTACATCATTTCCCCCCCCACCCCTCCGTGGTAAGACAGAATTGATTTACAGAAAAGAATACAGAAAACACCAAAGCTCCTGGTAGAGGGAGAGATTTCAAGTGGGGAGAGAGATGCTCTCTCCATTCCTCTCCCGGTCTTTCCCCGTCTCCTCCT
>CAUYRH010003088.1:0-21758 GCA_963574655.1 Perodicticus potto
CTAATTTCTATGCATCTCTCCCCTCTGAGACATATCCTAATCTCAGGAACCGTGCACTCAAAATGGCAACCATCTTTGGTAGCACTTATGTCTGTGAATAGACTTTTTCCAGAATGAAACATCTGAAATCTCCAACCAAATCTAGACTAACTGATGCACATGTGCATCACTCGTTACGACTAGCAGTGACAAATATGGAACCGGACATTGACCATCTCATAAGCCAAAAGCAGGCCGGCCCATAGTTCCCATTGAAATACTGGTAAGTTTGTTGATTTAACTTTATTTGTTCTTCATTTTAAATATCATATTTGTTCCCATTTTATTTTTTTACTTCAAAATAAGATATGTGGAGTGTGCATAGGAGTTTGTTCATAGTTTTTTTTAAAAAAAAATCTATAGTCCGGCCCGCCAACAGTCTGAGGCACACTGAACTGGCCCCCTGTATAAAAAGTTTGAGGACCCCTGCTCTATGGTCTTGGTGGGGCTTCAGTCCCAGCAGGGGATTCACCACAGACTCCTGTGTCCTTAGGGGGGCTAGGCTCGCCCCTCACATCCTACCTGGTGCTGCCCCTAGCCCTAACCCTTCCTGCCTTACACTGTGTCCAGCCTCCCCCTGACATCAGCACGGGAGGAGGGAACACCTCAGAGGGGCCTCTCACCACCCATCCCCCAGCAGAGCTCCCCAAACAGGTGTCTGGGGTCACCTGGCCCTGCATCAGGAAGTCAAACCCCTCCCCAGGATGTTACAAAGCACCTGGGGCTTACACACCAACTGCCCCTCACCTTGGCCGTTGGCCCTCTGGGGACTCAAGCAAGGCTGTCCAGCCAACTCCTGGGAGGTGAAACCACATGTAATCATGGGCCTAGTGCCCAGACACACCTGGTGTGGAGTCCACCCCCTCACTGTCCAGTAAAGATTACTAAATGTGAACAAGGAGCTGGACTTGGACATCCGACATGAAAACATGACTCACTTCTTGTGAGGTGATGAGTCTGCAAGCAGGTAACCGGGACACAGGTTCATTCTCCTGAACTCTCGGCACGCAGAGTAGCCTGAAGAGTGTCTGCTGCAGTCCCTCCCAGGTGTCTTCCCATCAGGTCTCAGCCTGCTCTTTTTTTTTTTTTTGAGACAGAGCCTCAAGCTGTCGCCCTGGGTAGAGTGCCGTAGCATCACAGCTCACAGCAACCTCCAATTCCTGGGCTCCAGTGAGTCTCCTGCCTCTGCCTCCCAAGTAGCTGGGACTACAGGCACCTGCCACAATGCCTGGCTATTTTTTGTTGCAGCCATCACTGTTTGGCGGGTCCAGGCTGGATTTGAACCCACCAGCTGAGGTGTACGTGGCTGGCGCCTTAGCCTGTTGAGCCACAGGCACCAAGCCTCTCAGCCTGCTTTCCAGCCACCTGCTGTGGAACATGGCCATGCCTCCCCCTCACATCTCTCAACCTCTCCGCTGCCCAGAATTCTTCCTCAGGGCTCCAAAGCACACACAGGCAGTTTAGTCCTTCTCTTCCTAGGCCAATCTTCCTGTGGTGCTTGGAGTTGCTCATCACTCCCTTACCACGGAGCTTTCTCCTAACTCCAGGCCACTCCTCCCTGGCTCCGGCCTCGGTCTTGTGCTGGACACTCCTCGTCCCACTCTGAGGTGACACTCTCCTCACTTGAAGAGTGTTTGTTCCTCCCCTGGGCCTTGGCTCCTTAATATTTCTGGAACCACATACCCATGTCCCCCTGCTCCTTGGGCCCTGCACCCGGGGATACGTAGACCCCTCTCACTCACCCCTTGTCCCCCCACCACTGCTGCTTACTGCCTCCTGGGGTGGTTGGGGTCATCCACATTCATATGGCCTGACGGCGCCTTCCCTCATACTTCTTACCACCGCCAGAGGTACCACCAGAGGCCCCTCTGCCCTAAACCATGTTGGTTGAGCAAGTTTACAATAGCACTTTTTTTTTTAAGTTTATATAGAGAGGTATGACTTGAAGAACCTAAAATCACCCATTGTATTGATTCTCAGTAAATCTGTAGACTTAGGCCACCACCACCTCAGCCAGTTTTAGGACATCTCTGTTGCTCCCGAAATGTCTTCTTGTGCCTGTTTGCAATCTCCAGCCCCTTGCTCCATTCCTAGATCAAAGCAACCCACAATCTGTTTTCCATCCACAAAGCTGCCTTTTTTGAATATTGAACATGAACTTTTCATCAATTCGCTGCAGGAGATTGGAGCTCAGGGAGGGTGAGGGATGACTCCAGGGAGGTGACATCGGAAAAGCGGTGGAGGAAAGGACCTCCGGACATTCCCTCTCCAGAAAATCGATGAAAATACAGGCCAAAAAATCATCGCCATTGATTTTTTTCACACTCTGAAAATTGGCCAAAAGCCCACAGAAATCTAAATGTTTATTCAAGAGAAACAGCTGACTCTCAGTAGGAACAGTAGTGGGCTTTGTGGTGATTTATCCTGATCTGTTCTCATCCCCTTCCACTCATGGTAGCCTCAAAACCCAGAAGCCACCGGCATAGAGAAAATGGGTGCAGAAGCGTAGAGCAGGGCTAGAGCCCTTCAAAGCCCCCTTTCCAGAGAGTTGTCCTCACTCTACCTGTCTGGTGGTTCCCTGAAGACCTCACCCCCAAGGCTGTCTTGATTTGATCTGACCTAGAGCTTGGACAATACAGACAGCCCTTTCCCAGGAGCATTTGTTATAAACAGCCGCAGACAACCGTTGGCCCCATGGCGCACGACAGTTGAGGCAGAGGAAAGACTAACCAAAACACTGAAAAGGAAAAGCTGAGGAATGAAATATCTCTAAGGGCTGTGAAAAGCTATAATGTATTTTGGCGACACCTGTGGCTCAGTGAGTAGGGCGCCGGCCCCGTATACTGAGGGTAGTGGGTTCAAACCTGGCCCTGGCCAAACTGTAACAAAAAATAGCCAGGCATTGTGGCGGGCACCCATAGTCCCAGCTACTTAGGAGGCTGAGGCAAGAGAATCGCCTAAGTCCAAGAACTGGAGGTTGCTGTGAGCTGTGACGCTATGGCGCTCTACCAAGGGCGATGGAGTGAGATTCTGTCTCTATTTAAAAAAAAAAAAAAACTGTGAACAGGAACTCAGAAGAATCTGAGCTCTCACCTCTGGCCAACCTTGAGGCCCCACACAGGTGGGATTGGTGAAGCCTTTGGCAGAGACTGGGAGACATATTGTTTCCAGGCATCTAAAGAGATTTCTGTCCAATTGTTAGCTGACCATAAAGCTGACTGAAGGGAGACTTCAGTGGCCACATTTAAAAAAAGAATACAAATTTTACATAATAGTTCAGGAAAGTCACTGAACAAGCAAACAGCAACAAACCTTGGGAGAAGGGAGGGCAGGAATCTGATTTACAAAGTTGTCATATGATTTTAAATTATCAAAAAAAATAAATGAATAATCTGGGTTTTTGTTTTGTTTTGTTTTTTCCTTGAGACATTGTCTCACTCTATTGCTGGGCTAGAGTGCAGTGGTGTCATCATAGCTCATTGCAACCTCAAACATCTGGACTCAGCCTCCAGAGTAGTTGAGACTCCAACTGCATGCCACCACACACAGTTCATTTTTTTGAGGGTTTTTTTTTCTTTTTTTTGAGACAAGAGTCTAACTTTGTCACCCTTGGCAGAGTACTGTGGTGTCATAGCTCAATAGCAACCTCAAACTTGGTCTCGAGCAATTCTCTTGTCTCAGCCTCCTGAGTAGCTGGGACTACAGGCTCCTGCCACAACGCCCAGCTATTTTTTTCTTATTTAGAGAAAGGGTCTCACGCCTGCTCAGGCTGATCTTGAACCTGTGACTTCAGGCAATCCACCTGCCTTGGTCTCCCAGAGTGCTGAGATTACAAGTGTGAGTTGTGATTACACCACGGTGCTTCAGCCTGGGCAACAGAGCAAGACCCTATCTATAAACACACACACACACACACACACACACACACAAAAATGAAAGAAATGATTAATTCTTAGTCACTTAAGAAGAACTAAATTGAACACATTTAACACAAAAGATGGAGTAACAGAGGACTAGAGGAACAAGAAGACATGAGACATGTACAAAACAAATGGTACAATGACAGATAATCCTATTCAGCAATAATTAATTACATTAAACATAAATGGGTTAAATCCCCCAGTAAAAAGGAAAAGATTGGTAGAATGGTTATAAAGACAAGATTCAAGTAAATGTTGTGCCAAAAAGCACACCTTAGATTTTAAAAAAACATATATTTAAAGTAAATGGATGGAAAATGGTAAACCATACAAATAGTACCCAAATAAGAGCTGGAGCTCTTAAATTATCCAAATAAGAGCCACCCTAATATCAGGCTAAATAGACTTTAGGACAAAAATTGTTACTAGAGATAAAGTGGGATGTTTTATAATGATAAAAGTTCAATTCATCGCAAATATATAACAATTACATGTGCACCTAGCCCAAAGCACCTAAATACATGAAACAGAATTGACAGATTGAGGGAGAAATAAAGAATTCAACAATAATAGTCATGGAGTTCAAGAGGTCACTTTCAGAAGATCAACAAGGAAATATAAGAGTCGAACAACACTGTAAACTAAACATACCTAACAGACATCTGTAGAATGCTTCATCCTGGGGAGCTAAGGAAACTTCACCTCAAAATATTATTCCTTGGTATAAAGAATATTTTGAAGTAAAGCCCATTCATGATCAGGAAACACTGGAAGAGGCCTTTCCTCTCTCTACATAAAACCTGAGTAACCTGATTTAGAATCAGAAGGGGATGCTGACTTCCTTATTACATGCTAATAGACCTGTCCCGAAGGTTATTTGAAGCATGAGATGTGTCTCTCAGGTTAATCTACAAATCAATCTGTTTCCCCAACAGATTGAGGAACCACTTGCTGCACCAATACTTTCCACATTCTCCCCCCTCCCTTCCAAAAGGCATCTATAAAAGTCTGACCATTACTGAAACTTTGGGTAATCATTCTTCTTATTTCCCCTCCATGCACATGGTATTTGGAAATAAACCTTTCTCTTATTGATCTACCATAATTGTGAGTTGATCTTTCAGTTAACCAACCAAAGGGAAAAGGGCAGGTTTCACTGGGATCCCTATAACCCACTAGCAGACTGCACATTCTTTTCAATTGCACATGGAACATCTTCAGGATTAGACCATATATTAGGCTATAAAATAAGTCTCAATAAATTTAAAAGGACTGAAATCATATGAAATATCTTCTACAACCACAGTGGAATAAAATCAGAATTCAGTAACAAGAAGAAATTTGTGAAATTCACAAATATTAGCAAGTTTTTTTTTTTTTTTTAAATATTAGCAAGTTAAGTAACACAGGACTAAATTACCAATATGGCTCAAAGAAGAAATCATAGGGGAAATGAGGAAATTCTTTTGAGCTCAATGAAAAATAAAACAATTTACCAAAACTTACGGGGTGCAGCTAAGACAGTGCTTAGAGAAAAACTTAAAGCTGTACACATTTATATTAGGAAAGAAGAAATCTTGAGAAATTTAAAGAACTCAAAAGGAAAATCAAACTAAACTGATGTAAGCAGAAGAAAGTAAAAGATATATATACAGATTTGACTGGAAAATAAATCTAAAAAGAGAATAGACAAACTAGAGTAATCAACAAAACCAAAAGTTGACTTAAAAAATATATATATTGACAACATTGACAGCCTTTTGCTAGACTAAGAAAAAAAAAAAGTAAGACTCAAATTAGTAATGAAAGAGGGGACATTACTACCAACACTACAGATATTAATGTTTGCTGTGGAGGGTGGAATAATGCTCCCCTTATGGTATCTACAAGGTATGACAATGAAGTTCACAAACTCATCCTAGAAAAAGTGCTACACACCTCATGGGTGAATATCACTAGGGTCACCTCTACTCCCCTTGAGAAGCTGTGTGTCAACACCAGTACTTAGTACCCCAATTTTGGAATTCTTTTTCTGGAATGACCATCAGAGCTGCTGTCATATGAGGTCTGACAATTAAGTTTGCAAACTTGTCACTGTGCATGTACACGGGCAGCATTGTACAAACAACTAGATAGTTTCACAACTTTGTATATCAGTGACTCACAGCTGTGTTCATGTCAATGTGTGGCAGTGTCTTGCTGGGTGGCATTCATTAATCATTGTTGTGGGGTTTTGTGTGCCCTAGGACACATAGAACGATAGCTCTGATGGCCATTCCAGAACAAGAATTCCAAAATTGCTTTAAAGGGTGGATTAGGCACTACAGACATGGGTGCATAGCTCCCCCAGGGAAGTGTTTTGAAGGTGGCTGTAGAGATATTCAGCAATAGGTATATAGCACTTTTTCTAGGAACTTAATTGTCAGACTTTGTGTCTCTTTAAAAAATTCCCATTACAAAGCAGGTGAGTAGAGAAACATCCTCAAAGATGTTTTCTTCACTGGACTCATTCATTTCTCTCTTTTTTTCTTTAGTTTTTAAAAAATTCATTTACTTCTACGTGATCTTGTTCTCTCTGAACAGAAATGAAGGACAGTACAATCTTATCACTTTAGAAATGAAACTGAATTGTCAACCTAAAAGGAAAAGACTGAGACGTAAAGTAATAAGTTAAAGATTCTTTTTTTCTTTTTTCTTTTTTGAGACAGAGTCTCACCCTGTTGCCCTCGGTAGAGTGCCATAGCATCACAGTTCACAGCAACCTCAAACTCTTGGGCTTAGGCGATTCTCCTGCCTCAGCCTCCTGAGTAGCTGGGACTACAGGTGCCTGCCACAATGCATGGCCATTTTTTTGTTGTTGTTGCAGTTTGGCTGGGGCCAGGCTCGAACCCACCACCCTCAGTATACAGGCCTGGCGCCCTACCCACTGAGACATAGGTGTCACCCTAAGTTAAAGATTCTGACCACTGCCCGGAATACTCAGACCTGTGTAACCATGGATATGAGCTCCTTTCAGGCTTTGTTACAAGCAATTTTTTTAAAGGCAAAAAAAAGGGGAGTGGAGAGGGAGAGGGGGTGGGCAGAAACATGGTCTCTCAGGAATTCTCATTGGCTTACAGAGAAAACATTAATTTGTGATTGGCTCAACAATATTAAGCTCTAGGGTGTGGGTCATAGTATCCCGTGTGACATTATCAGGTTAATTCATAGCTTCTTGTGGCAATAGCAATTGATTTCCAGAGATCAGTGCACAGCTTGAGGGCAGAGCAGGATGTGACCACTCTCTCATGTTAACTCCTCTCTGGGCCTGATAACTTAAGAGGATTCACATTCCTCAGATAAAAGCTCTTTTCTTTTCCCAGAATGATGAAACTCAGAAAAGGTGTATATTATTAAGATGGATACGAACACAAAATCACACCCCCATGGTCCCCCTTTTGTCCAGCAGGTGCACCAACCAGCAGAGGTGTGAGTGAGGACTGGCTGTCAGATCGTCAGATCATCATCACAGCCCCACACCTGTCAGCAGGGGATGTGCTGAGAAGATGGCTGTCCATGGTTTAAGGTCACATTGTATCAGAGCAGGACGGGGCCGGGTGGCATGGCGTTGGTTTTCCAGATGCACAGTCTGGGCTGAGCCAGAGCCCTCAGGAACCTGGCAGCTGGCGCTTGCAGGACCTGCTGCCATCCCTGCAGGGGAAGGTGCATGAGCTCTCAGCTTCCCTTTTTTCTCTGCCCTATTCTGAACTCTCAGAACTCTCCAGTTTGGAGGGTCCTGGCTTGATGGGGAGCCCTTCTCATCAGACACTCTGGGGTGTAGACCCTCCAAGAGGTGGAGCTACTTTGCCTGGTCATGGCTGGTGCCAGCGCTGTCTCCCTGAGTAGAGACTGAGGGCGGGTAACTGTGCAATTCTATAAGACACATGGATTTTGTGCAGGGTAGCCAAGGCTCCAACATATGCCAGGGCCTTGTCTGTAACCACCGCCATACCATCCTGGGGACCTCAGCACCCCCCACCCCCGCTTTCTTTTCCTCTTGACACACGTCCCCATCCCAGGCTCCACCGCGGTTGCAGCAATGGCTTATTTGCATATTGAGGCCAGTCAAGCTCCTCCCCACGAATCTGGGTCACTTGAGGACAGTTGTGTGCTGGTTGCCTCCGCGGCCGGGTCCCTGGCGCTCAGCCCAACTGGTATACTCGCGTCTAACTGCTGAGTAGATGAAGGAGTCAGGGGATCACAAGTGATTTTCATTTTATCCTTTATCTTTCCCTTTTGGTTTTCAAATTTTCTATAAAAAAGACATTTTCTACTATAAAAAATAAACATTACTTTAAAATGTAAATGTGCACAGAGGAATGGGAGCTCTCATTCATTGCTGGATTCAAATGGCACAGCTATTTTGAAGACGGGTTGGCAGCTTTTTCTAAAGTAAACATATTTTTACCGTACAATCGGCAATCACGCTCCTTGGCATTGACCCAAATGAACTGAAAGCTCGTGTCCACCCAGAAAGCTGCACAGAGATGCTGATGGCAGTTTTCTTCACAATTGCCACAACTTGGGAGCAATCGAGATGCCCTTCAGCAGGTGCATAACCTGAGACACGTCCGGACGACAGAGCACCATTCAGAGCTGAAAAGAAATGAGCTCCGGAGGCATGAAAAGACGTGGAGGAACCTTGAATGCTCGTTACTGGGTGAAAGAAGCCAATCTACCAAGGCTACTTACCATGTGGGTCCAACTATCTGATAAAAAGGCAAAAGTATGGAGATAAGAAAAACATCAGCCGCCCCCGGAGGGGAGGAGGGGTGGTGGAGAGAAAGGGATGGATCCCCAGAGCACAGGGGATTTTTTTTTTTTTTTGGAGACAGAGTCTCACTTTGTCACCCTTGGTAGAGTGCCGTGGCGTCACAGCTCACAGCAACCTCCAACTCCAACTCCTGGGCTTAGGCGATTCTCTTGCCTCAGCCTTCCGAGTAGATGGGACTACAGGCGCCTGCCGCAACACCCGGGTATTTTTTTATTGCAATTTGGCCGGGGCTGGGTTTGAATCCGCCACCCTCTGTATATGGGGCCGGCACCCTACCCACTGAGCCACAGGTGCCGCCCAGCACAGGGGATTTTTAGGGCAGTGAAACTGCTCTGTATCAACTATCACGGCAGACTCATGTCATCACACACTTGTTCACCTTTGCAAAACGTACACCAAGGTTGACGTACAACCCTGATGTCAACCCCTGAGTGATATGATGTATCCATCTCGGCTCAGGGGTCTGCACTGTTATGGGGCACGGACAGTCAGGGAGGATGTGCCTTTAGGGGGAAGGGACATAAGAGAGATCTTTGTAGCTCCTGCTCAATTTTGCTATGAACCTAAAACTCCTCTAAAAAATAAAGTCTATTAGGGCAGTGCCTATGTCTCAAAGCGCCAGTCCCATATGCCAGAGGTGGGTGGTTCAAACCCAGCCCTGGCCAAAAATTGCAAAAAAAAAAAAAGTAAAGTCCATTAAAGAAATTTTTTTTTAGGTAAATGTGAAATAGAGAGGCATGTCAGGGCTTTTGGAGGGGGTGAGTTCCCAGGCACAGATGTACATCTTACACTTGCACCATGGGAGAAGCCAGGTGGGCTGGGCTGGGGGAGGGGAGGCAGCCACTTGGTCACCCTCGCAGGCCAGCAAGGTGGACAGTTGTAGGAGCCTCAGGAACTTGGAGGTGCAGGCTGCCCTTGTCTCTGTGAGCGCCAACGGGCCTATCTTTCTCAGTCACTCTAAGTGACCTTGGGTCACTAGCAGGTGCTCCCTTATCTCCAGACCAGCAGCACACCTGGCCTGAAGTTAAGGGTTGGCCAGGAGGGGGAACCAGCAGAACTTCCCAGCTGGAAGTTCTCCCTTTGAAAGTTGCTTTGGGAGCTGAGACTGGGCAGGGCCCTCAGGGACCCTCGGGCAAGCAGACACTTGCCCTATGGTGTCAGGAGGCTGCAACGTGGGCAACGGGAGGGAGGACACAGCCAGACAGCACCCAGTGTCTGCTCCCCTCGGGCAGGGGGAAGGGCTGTGCAACTGCCCAGACCACCCATGCAATTCCCAAGTGTCATCATTTCTGTCTGAGAGATGGGCTCACAGTCCTTCTGCAATTCCCAAGTGTCACCATTTCCGTCTGAGAAATAGGTTCACACTCCCTTCTCAGACTCCTGGAGGGTTTAGCAAAAGGCCCTGTGTGAGAGTCATGCCTGGTTCCCAGTGGTTCCCACTCCCGGGACACACTGCTACTTTTGCCGATGGCTCTGCGGCCACGTGGCCCTCTCCCCTGCCTACTGGATAGGCACCCTATCCAGACGAGTGACTTGCCTTCTTCTGTAAATACAGAGTCGGGGGCCTGTGCTGGTATCCTAGCAACTGAGGGCCGCCACAGCCCAGGCAAGGGTCCTGCTAGGAGTTCAAACAGCCTTTTTGGACTGGGCTTCGGGGGTGTGGGTGTGGGAGGCACTGGGCCTGGGGGCTGTCAAACCTGCTTTCTGTAGGAGGAGCTGGGCAGGCAATGGCAGCCGGGCCTGTGGGCAGTGGCACATTTCCCTTCTGAGTGGAGTCCTGCTCTTTCAACCATACATTGTGTCTGACTCACATATGTTTTTCTTGGCTTTAAGATTAGGGGTCGTTGCACTCTTTGTAATTTTTGGTATTGAAGGTATTTTTAACAAATGCAGTCAGTATCGTGGGAACATCCTGAAGTTCTGGCATGTGTGTAGTCTAAGATCAACGCGCTCCCACCCCCAGCCTTCCTCTGTAAACCTCTGTGGGTGACTATTTTTGTTCACTTAAGTTTCACACTGAAGCACAGAGGAACTCAGGGGATGGGTGTCCTGTGTGGTTATTTCTTTCTCCTGCCCAAGGCACTTACAGTGAAGTGGGCCAGACGGCTCAGCATGGTCCAGGCAGGGTCTGTGAGGGCTGACACCCTACCCCTCCCAGCCATGGGACCCCCATCTGTTCACCACACACTCCAGCACAGAGCAGGCAGAACAGAAGGGAAACACACCTGTGCCACCAAGTTAGGAAGGTGGACTCATTTTGGACCACTGGGTAACAAGAACCAAACTTGGCAGCTCAAGGTGACAGGAGCTCCGGACCTCCCGGCTGCCTGTGTTAACAATTTAGGATGGCTGTCCTCTGCTTCCTGGTCTCTCATAGGTCATGGTTTAGCTGACCGCCAGGGCTGTGGTCGCATCCTGAGATTCAGGGAGATGGGA
Source organism: Perodicticus potto (assembly GCA_963574655.1). Taxonomy (NCBI): domain Eukaryota; kingdom Metazoa; phylum Chordata; class Mammalia; order Primates; family Lorisidae; genus Perodicticus; species Perodicticus potto. Next base: position 11,209 of record CAUYRH010003088.1, read on the forward strand.
TCCACCTCTAAGTTCACACAAGTGCTTGCTAACAAGACTCCGGTCCAGCTCCCAGCTGCATGGTTTTTGCTAGAGGCTGACCTGGGTTCCTCCTCACAGGGGCCTCCCTATGTGGCAGCTCCCAGAAGTCAGCGAGGGTGAGAATCCTGATCTTTTGTAATCTAGTCACAGTGTGACAACCTCAACGTTGCTGCAGTCTGTTGGTTAGAAGGAAGTTACTCAAGGGACACGTATAAGACGCTGCATGCCAGGAGTGTGGGACCTTCTTAGATGCTGCTCACCACCAAAAACATACAGCCTATCATGCCCCTAGCTGATGTATTGTCCACTGGCTGCTCGCCCAGAGGGGGAACGCCAGGAACCCTCTGCCTCCTTTGAACTGCTCACACCCTCTCTGTCTCTCCTCCTCTTTCGAATGGAGGTGACAGAAACCCCTGTGCTACATGGTGACAGTTTTGGATTAGGTGGGCTGAGAAGTATTAAACATCTGGCCACAGCAGCTGGCTCATAGTGGACACTCAGAAATCCTTGCTGAGTGAATAAGTGAGCTTTCTGACACAATGGGGGTTTAGGACCTCCTGGTTGGTGCTGGGGTCTGAACTGTATCCCCACCCCTGCCGCTGCCTAAACTTCTATTTTGAAACCTACCTGACAAGGTGATAGTACTGAGAGGCAGGACCTTTGGGGAGGTGACCAGGCCATGAGGTTGGAGGCCTCAGCCAGAAGAAGGTGCAGCAGCCAGGCTTGGAGGCGAGGAGCCAGCCTTCGCCAGACACTGCCAATGCCTTCATCTTGGACCTCACAGCCTTCAGAGCAATGGGAGATACATTTCCATTGTTTATGAATTACCCAGTCTCAGGTATTTTGTTATAGCAGCCAAACAAATGACAGCAGGGGCGGTGTCCCGTTTGGAGGCTGGGTAGCAGGAAATACATGAGGATTCCTTCATAACATTTGAGTTCCTCAGGAAGTGCAACCTAGCCCAGCCCCTAGGGATAGAGAAGGTCGGCCGCAGTCTGGACTTGGGCCCTCTGTTTTAGGGAGTAAGGAACAAGTTCTGTGATGCTCATAGCTGAGGCTGGAGGAGAAAAGACAAGACAATTTTCTGGCTTCCATTTTAAAAGAGAAAATTGTATGTGATTTTATGTTTAAAATTGATGTGAACCTCTATGGAGAGTCTAGAAATGATCATCGTGATCCCACTGCCCAGAGGGGCCAGCCTGAGTATGTCAAAATCACAGGATGGGGGGCTTGGCGCCTGTGTCTCCACTGGCTAAGGCGCAGCCACGTACACCTGAGCTGACAGGTTCGAATCCACCCTGGGCCCGCAAAACAACAATGACGGCTGCAACCAAAAAATGGCCAGACGTTGTGGCGGGCGCCTGTAGTCCCAGCCGCTTGGGAGGCAGAGGCAGGAGATTTGCTTGAGCCCAGGAATTGGAGGTTGCTGTGAGCTGTGATGCCACAGCCCTCTATCCAGGGTCACAGCTTGAGGCTCTGTCTCAAAAAAAAAAAAAAAAAAATCACAGGATGGGAGTTATACCTTTTGCCTCGCATGGCCACGCCCACCCACACCTGCAAGCCCAGAGAGAACCTCAGGAGTCGGAGGTGGGTGCGAGGGGGCTGGGAATGCCCATGGCTGAATCTGACATCCCCCTAGTTACAAATCACCCTAAATGCACTGTCTCCTGTGGGGGAGGTCAGACCCTTGGTGCAGTTTTCTGTCTACTGCTCCCCAGGTAACATTACATCATCTGCATATCCCACTGATAGCAGGTGTCCCGCCCACCAGTGCCCCCTGCCTGGCACAGCTGCACCCGTCAGATTGGTGCATGGCATGACGGGTCTTTTCTGCTACATCTCTACACTTATGTATTTACATGACAATGTAGTTTAGGATTGCTTTTTCTTTTTATGTAATTGGCATACCACACATGGCATCTTGTTGCTTACCAACATCTCACTCCAAGATACGTCTTAGTATCTTTCCATGACCAGATACACCACTGACATCGTCTTTTCGTTGCTTCATGGCTCCAAGTTTCCATGTTTCCAAGGTTTTGTGTTTTATGTTTCCAAGTTTCTGTGGTTCTAAGGACTCAGTGTTCCCATGTTTCCAAAGTTCTGTGTTTCTAAGGCTAAGTGTTTCCATGTTTCCATGTTTCCAAGATTCTGTGGTTCCACGTTCCAAGTTCCATGGTGGCAGGGCTCATTGTTCCCATCTTTCCAAGGTTCCATGATTTTTTCTTCTTTTTTTTTTTTGTTTGAGACAAGAATCTCAGTATGTCGTCCTCGGTAGAGTGCTGTGCCATCACAGCTCACAGTAACCTCCAACTCTTGGACTTAAGCGATTCTCTTGCCTCAGCCTCCCAAATAGCTGGGACTACAGGCACCTGCCACAACACCCAGCTATTTTTTGGTTGTAGTTGTCATTGTTATTTGGCAGGTCTGGGCTGGGTTCGAACCCGCCACTCTGGTGTATGTGGCTGGTACCTAACCGCTGAGCTACAGGTGCTGAGCCAAGGTTCCATGATTTTTTTTTTTTTTGAGACAGAGCCTCAAGCTGTCACCCTGGATAGAGTGCAATGGCATCACAGCTCACAGCAACCTCCAATTCCTGGGCTCAAGCGAGTCTCTTGCCTCCACCTCCCAAGTAGCTGGGACTACAGGCACCCGCCACAACACCCAGCTATTTTTTCGTTGCAGCTGTCGTTGTTTGGTGGGCCTGAGCTGGATTTGAACCCACCAGCTCAGGTGTATGTGGCTGGCACCCCTGCCACTTGAGCCACAGGTGCCAAGCCCCCATTTTTTTTTTCGGAGACAGAGCCTCAAGTTGTCACCCTGAATAGAGTTCCATGGCATCACAGCTCACAGCAACCTCCAATTCCTGGGCTCAAGTGAGTCTCCTGCCTCTGCCTCCCAAGTAGCTGGGACTACAGGCACCGCCACAACGCCTGGCCATTTTTTGGTTGCAGCCGTCATTGTTGTTTGGGAGCCCGGGCTGGATTCAAACTCGCCAGCTCAGGTGTACGTGGCTGGCGCCTTAGCCCGTTGAGCCGCAGGCGCCGAGTCCAAGGTTTCATGATTTTAAGGGCTCAGTATTCTCATGTTTCTAAGATTCTTTGATACTGGGCCTGAGTGTTCTTGTGTTTCCAAGGTTCTGTGGTTCTAAGGGCTGAGGGTTTCCATGTTTCCAAGTTTCTGTTGTTCTAGGGCTCAGTGTTCCCGTGTTTCCAAGGTTGTGTGATTCTAATGGATCAGTGTTCCTGTGTTTTCAAGGTTCCACAGTTTGGGGCTCATCATTTTCATGTTTCCAAGGTTCTGTGGTTCTAAGGGCTCAGTATTTCTGTGTTTCCAAGATTTTGTGGTTCTAAGAGCTCAGTGTCCCTGTGTTTCCAAGATACCACAGTTCCAGGGCCCCATGGCCCTATGTTTCTGGGGCTCTGTGATTTGTTCCTTCCAAGCAATGGCCACCTCATTTTTCATGGTTTCTCCTATTTCTGGATACTCAGATCACATTCAGAGATTCTGCTCTTATCAACACCACCATCACCATCAGCCTTGTTTTTCTGCCTTGTGCATATGTAGGGATATTCCTGCAGGGGAAAAAAAACGAGGAGGTAGAATTATAGGTCCCAGGAGATTCATATGTAAAATTTTAATCAGTAGGGAAGTTGGCCCCAACACATCTGCATAGTCACTTCCAACAGCAGTGCACATGAGTACCATCTCCTCATCATCCTTACTATTACTCAACATTATCAAACTCTTTAAAGTTTGACACCCGGGTGGAAGACAAAGAATATCTCGTTTTAATTTACATTTCACTGACGTTGGACTCTGTTGCAATATGTTTATTGACCATTTATTTTTCCTTTGTTTTGTGTGAATTGTCTGTTTTTAGTAGACGAGTGATCCTCTTGTTGCTATGGAAAGATTCGTTGTGTGTTCTACTACCAATTTTTGACTGTTACATATATATGAAAAACATTCTCTCCCAGCCCATCAATTCTCTTGTAAACTTTGGTTTGGGTATCTTTTATCATAGAGGAATTTCACTGTATATGTTGTCAAACGTAGTTTCTCCCCTTATGGCTTCTGAGCATTAAGTATTGTGTGTGTACTTCCATTCATCAACCAATTTTTCTGGGTTTTTCTCCTTCTGTCCCTCTGCCAAAGTCCTCCAGGGTCTATCTATAGTCAACAAAGTTAGGTCTATTGCTCTGCTACAAGGGAGCAAGGGAGCCTACACACCAAAGAGGGGTGGGTTTGGGAACTCAAGTAAGCCATTGGAAGTCTTGGCAGGGATTGGGCAGAGTTTGTTAATGAGAGGGCTTGCTGGAACGGTGCTAGAATAAGTGAGTCCATGTGTGTTCACGGGCCAACTTGCCCATGGCTTCAAACTTAAGACACTTGAGTTTGAACAAACTGTCTTTAAATGGCGATATCCACCATGGCTTGGTCTGCAAGATTTACCTGCTTTGTGAGAGGGTATGTTTTGCAAACCTTGGTTTCTGCTTTAATCTTCATGCCCCCTTACTAAAAGCCTGGATGTAGCAGGAATAGTTTACACTTGAGCTGTCCCTCTCCAGGTAGTTTTCTTGGCCAGCCTTGAAGCAGGACCTCTCTTCTCTGGGCACACTATCCCCAGATGTGCACTATTCATTTGCACGTCAGGTCAAATGGTGGCCATTCTGATGCCTGAGACATCCACCCCCTCCTTGTTCTTTCTTTAATTGTTTGACAGGACGTTGGCTGTGTGGCAGCTGTCCCAAAGCACAGGTGCACACCTGGTGTGCCTGACCTAGATGAAGTCTGTGGTGGCAGCATTCGGACTACCCCTAATTGTATTCCCGGTTGTACCGGAAATCACTGGGACCCAGGCAGTTCTTTCCCGAGGCTCCTCTGATGTCTCTTCCACAAGGTTTAATCCCTGAGCTTTGAGGACAGGAGAAGCTGGGATGAACATAATTAACAGACAGAAATGCGAATGGTGAAAATAAATGCCCGGATTAATTTAGTATAACTGACATTGGAGCAGAGAGTGCAAATCCTCAGCGGAAGTGCCACATAATCAATTATTAATTTAGTCATTATCTGGAAAATAAAGAAACATCTTGGTCTTTGACTTATACTTTTAGTTGAATTATAAATGCCAGCAACTGACAAGTATGTTTAAACTAGACACAAAACACTCTTGTAGACAGCTGTCATGTGAGTCTTTGTTCATGAATACGAGTATTTTTTTTTTTTTTGAGATAGAGCCTCAAGCTGTCACCCTGGATAGAGTGCCGTGGCATCACAGCTCACAGCAACCTCCAATTCCTGGGCTCAAGTGAGTCTCCTGCCTCTGACTCCCAAGTAGCTGGGACTACAGGCACCCGCCACAACGCCTGGCCATTTTTTGGTTGCAGCCGTCATTGTTGTTTGGCAGGTCCAGGCTGGATTCAAACCCACCAGCTCAGATGTACATGGCTGGCACCTTAGCCTGTGGAGCCACAGGCGCCAAGCCGAATATGAGTATTTTTTTAAAATTTGAAATGTACACAATGGTTGAAATATAGTAGAACCTCTGTGAGTTGACTCCCAAGGGAATGTAACAAACTGGTCAACACTCAGAGGTGTCACTGAAAGGAACTAGGCCTACTTTACTGAAACATACATGTGGTGCATGTCCAGTCATGAAAATTATGTCAACTTGAGGAGGGGGTCGATGTGGAGAAGTGGTCAGCTATGGACATTCTGCTGTACACATGTATTTTTCACAAATATATTTAACCTAGGAATGCTGAACTTCTTTTCTGATTTGATGTATCTTTCTTTTTTTCACCCTGAATTCAGAAAACAATAGAACTCTGACAATACTTTTGAACAGATTTAAATTTAGAGGATGCCAAACAAATATGATTATTCCTATTATCCTTCCTTTAATAAGATAAAGGAGCAAGTCTTTGTTTCATTTTAGCAAACCCAATGATAGTTTAGGCAAAAAAAAAAGTCCTGATGTTTTAGTTCTTGATTAAGGAAAAACAAAATCAAAAAGTTGTTAGAGAATGCTTAGGACAAACAACAGTAATAGTTACTGTTATATGTTTTGAAAACAGGTGGCACCCATAGCTCAGTGGTTACAGTGCCAGCCACATACACCCAGTCTGACGGGTTCGAACTCTGCCCAGGCCTGCTAAACAATGATGACAACTGCAACAAAAATATAGCTGGGCATTGTGGTGGGTGCCTGTAGTCCCAGCTGCTTGGGAGGCTGAAGCAAGAGAATCTCTTAAGCCCAAGAGTTAGAGGTTGCTCTGAGCTGTGACGCCACGGCACTCTACCAAGGGTGACATAGTGAGACTCTGTCTCAAAAAAAAAAAAAAAAAAATTTGAAAACACAGCAATACATGGTAATGATTATAGGGAACTTCAGCCTTTTTGGAAGTGAGGAATCACGGTTCTCTCCCAGGCACCCTCCACCTCCCCCAGGACGAGGCTTATGTTCCCAGAAGGGGTCATGGCCTCTCTCTGCCTCCGCTACCCCCTGAGTTTCCTGGTGCCTCCTGCAAAGCCCAGGGCTGACATCTCAGTTTGCTCTGGGTGCTAAGGCAATCACCTCCATTCTCTGTCATCCAAATCTTATTATGAGGATGATTACAGGGCCTTACTCTGTTGCCCCAGCTGGAGAGCAATGGCCTGATCACAGTTTACTGTATCCTGGAGCTCCTGGGCTCAAGTGATCCTCCCACCTCAGCCTCCCCTGTAGCTGGGATGACAGGTGTGTGCTACCATGCCTGGCTAATTTTTAAAATTTTTTATACAGTAGGAGTCTGGCTATGTTGCCCAGATTGGTCTTGAACTCCTGATGGCAAGCAGTCCTCCCGGAGGGCTGAGAAAACAGATGTGAGCCACCATGCCTGGCCTCTGTTCCTCAAATTTTATACCTTTTTTATCCAGGGCCAGGATGAAAGCGGCTATGTTCCAATCCCTTCTGAGTTTTAACAATTCTGCTATGTACATCAGATGCTTAATCAAATGGCGATTTACTTTTCTGTGGGATATCTGACTCAAACTTTTTTTTTTGAGACGGAGTCTCAAGCTATCACCCTGGTTAGAGTGCTGTGGTGTCTAAGCTCACAGCATACTCCAACTCAGGCTCAAGTGCGCCTCCTGCCTCAATTTTTTTTATTTTTTATTTTTTGAGATAGAGCCTCAAGCTGTCACTCTGGGTAGAGTACCGTGGCATCACAGCTCATAGCAACCTCCAATTCCTGGGCTCAAGCGAATCTCCTGCCTCCACCTCCCAAGTAGCTGGGACTATAGGCGCCCACCACGACGCCTGGCCATTTTTGGTTGCAGCCGTCATTGTTGTTTGGTGGGCCCGGGCTGGATTTGAACCCACCAGCTCAGGTGTACGTGGCTGGCACTTTAGCCTGTTGAGCCATAGGCACCGAGCCAGTTTTTCTATTTTTAGTAGAGACAAGGTCTCACTCTTGCTGAGGCTGGTCTTGAATTAGTGAGCGCAAGCAATCCACCAGCCTCGGCCTCCCAGAGTGCTAGGATCACAGGAGTGAGCCACTTTGCCGAGCTCAAACTTTTACCTTTTCCAAATGGATAGCCAGTTGTTCCAGTATTATAGAGCAATATGACCATTTTTCTGTTCGTAAGAGTCACACTTCAGAGAATATCAAGCACATGGCATCTTTTTGTTCACTTGGGCTCATTTTCTGGAGTTAGATTTCCTGAACTGGGTCACCGGGTCAGGGGCACGAGCCTTTTGAGGTACTCGGGCATATCAACAACCACTTTCCAGAAAGACTGTACCCACAAGCAGGGATGAGTGTCCAGCATTGAATATTCTAATTTTAAAAGATAAACTTTTTTTCATTACATTGTTTTATTTTTCAAAATAAAAAGCAAAAAAGTAATAAAGGAAAGTAAGTAAAAAGAAGAATTTTCTTTTTTTTTTTTTAATTGTTGGGGATTCATTGAGGGTACAAGAAACCAGGTTACACTGATTGCATTTGTTAAAGTCCTTCTTACAATCGTGTCTTGCCCCCAAAAGATGTGGCACACACCAAGACTCTGCCCCCTCCCTCCTTCCCTCTCTCTGTTCTTCCTTTCCCCCACCCCTCCCTCCTTCTTTCTTTCTCTGCTCTCCTCTTCCCCCAACCCCACCATGTCATTAATTGTCCTCATATCAAAATTGAGTACATGGGATTCATGCTTCTCCATTCTTGTGATGCTTTACTAAAAATAATGTGTTCCATTTCCATCCAGGTTAATACAAAGGCTGCAAAGTCTCCATTTTTTTAGTGGTTGAATAGTATTCCATAGTATACGTATACCACAGTTTGTTAATCCATTCCTGGGTTGGTGGGCATTTAGGCCGTTTCCACATTTTGGTGATTGTAAATTGAGCTGCGACAAATAGTCTAGGGCAAGTGTCCTTATGATAAAAGGATTTTTTTCCTTCTAGGTAGATTCCCAGTAATGGGATCACAGGATCAAATGGGAGGTTGCTTGAGTTCATTTAGTGTTCACCATACTTCCTTCCAAAAAAGATTGTATTAGTTTGCAGTCCCACCAGCAGTGTAAAAGTGTTCCCTTCTTTCCACATCCACACCAGCATCTGCAGTTTTGAGATTTTGTGATGTGGACCATTCTTGCTGGGGTTAGATGATATCTCAGAGTGGTTTTGATTTGCATTTCTCTAATAATTAGGGATAATGAGCATTTTTTCATATGTTTGTTAGCCTTTCGTCTGTCTTCTTTAGAGAAGGTTCTATTCATGTCTCTTGCCCATTGATATATGGGATTGTTGGGTTTTTTCATGTGGATTAATTTGAGTTCTCTATAGATCCTAGTTATTAAGCTTTTATCTGATTCAAAATATGCAAATAGCCTTTCCCATTGTGTAGGTTGTCTATTTGCTTTGGTTGTTGTCTCCTTAGCTGTACAGAAGCTTTTCAGTTTAATTAAGTCCCATTTGTTTATTTTCATTGTTGTTGCAATTGCCATGGAAGTCTTCTTCATGAAGTCTTTCCTCAGGCCAATATCTTCCAGTGTTTTTCAGTTCTTTCTTTGAGAATTTTTATTGTTTCATGCCTTAAATTTAACTCCTTTAACCATCTGGAATCAATTTTTATGAGTGGAGAAAGGTGTGGGTCCAGTTTCAGTCTTTTACATGTGGATATCCAGTTCTCCCAGCAACATTTATTGAATAGGAAGTCTTTCCCCCAGTGTTATGTTCTTGTTTGATTTATCGAAGGTTAGGTGGTTGTAAGATGTTAGTTTCATTTCCTGGTTTTCTATTGGATTCCAAATGTCTATGTCTCTATTTTTGTGCCAGTACCATGCTGTCTTGACCACTATGGCTTTGTAGTACAGCCTAAAATCTGATATGGTGATACCCCAACTTTGTTTTTATTACTAAGAACTGCCTTAGCTATATGGGTTTTTTTCTGGTTCTATACAAAACACAGAATCATTTTTTCCAAGTCTTGAAAGAACGATGTTCGTATTTTAATAGGGATGGCATTGAATAGGTAGATTACTTTTTAATAATGTTGATTCTTCTCAGCCATGAGCATGGTATTTTCTTCCATTTGTTAATATCCTCTGCTATTTCCTTTCTTAGGATTTCATAATTTTCTTTATAGAGGTCCTTCACCTCCTTTGTTAGGTATATTCCTAGGTATTTCATTTTCTCTTTGGGGCTGTGCTGAAGGGAGTTGTGTCCTTAATTAGCCTCTCATATTGGCTGTTATTGGCATATACAAAAGCTCCTGACTTGTGGACATTGATTTTATATCCTGAGACATTACTGTATTTTTTGATGACTTCCGGAATCTTGTGGTTGAGTCTTTTGGGTTCTCTAAGTATAAGATCATGTCTTCAGCAAAGAGGGAGAGTTTGACCTCCTCTGCTCCCATTCGGATGCCCTTTATTTCCTTGTCTTGCCTGATTGTATTGGCTAGAACTTCCAGCACTATGTTGAAGAGTAATGAATAGGAACCAGACAGAGGACAACCTTGTCTGGTTCCAGTTCTAAGAGGAAAAGCTTCCAATTTTTCTCCATTCAGTAAGTATTAGGTGTGGGTTTGTCATAGATAGCTTCAATCAGTTTAAGAAATGTGCCACGTATGCCTATACTCTTCAGTGTTCTAATTAGAAAAGGATACTGGATTTTATCAAATGCTTTTTCTGCATCTATTGAGAGGATCATATGGTCTTTGTTTTTGCTTCTGTTAATACAGTGGATAGAGTTTATGGACTTGCGTATGTTAAACCAGCCTTGCATCCCTGGGATGAAACCTACTTGATCATGATGTATGACTTTTTTGATGATAAGCTGTAATCTATTGACTAAGATTTTGTTGAGAATTTTTACATCTATATTCATTAGTGAAATTGGTCTGAAATTCTCCTTTTTAGTTGGGTCTTCCTGGTTTTGGTATCAGGGGATGTTTGCTTTGTAGAATGTGTTGGGGAAGATTCCTTCCTCCTCCATTTTTTGGAATAATTTCTGCAGTATGGGAATAAGCTCTTCCTTGAAGGTT